>JAQQZZ010148297.1:0-12728 GCA_030265115.1 Mopalia vespertina | reverse complement strand
CTCCAGCTGTGGCGGAATCGTACATGGAACACTTTGATGTGGGTCAGTTGTGTCTCCTTCTTTTATAGCTCCATGGTATTACTTAATGTTGGAATACACAGCCATCATATAAGTGAAATACCCTTAAGCACGGCATAAAACACCAATCAATCAATCTATACGCAAGTTATGGAGGTAAGACAGCAATGGTTTTAATTAAATGTTAAATCGTGTGACATTTAGTTGTGATTCATACATTGTAGTAAAGCATTCCTGATCGCTGTATTTTGGTCTGAATGACTTTGCATTATGATGATCCAGTTGTTGGGTTTATTTATTTGATTAACATGGTTGACAATGAGTGTTTTATTTGATGCTAAAATAATATGAGAACGCCTGGGAATCACAATGGGAGCATTCTTCTTCCGGTATTCAGGAAGATACAATTTAACCAAAGAATATTTAAATGATTCATAAATGTCTTGTCTTTGATTTTTACTTTAGTGAACATAAAGTTTTACCATTGCCACCTATTGACCTGGAAGCAGTTGATCAAAATGTTGAGCTGCCAGTCATTGCGATTGGAGGCAGAGAAGTGCAACCTCCTGATGAGAAAACAGAGGTCTCCATTCCAGGAGGAGAGAAAACAGAAGGCTCAACACAGGAGAGCTCCAAACCAGGGGAAACTACTGATGATGAGCAAGAAGAATTCCCAAGCTTTGGGGAATGGACAGCTAAAGTTTTGGCTGAAGAGGAAAAGACTAAGCAAGAATTGGAAAGTAAGTTAAAAAAAGATAAATTTATATTTCCCTTAAACTGTATGTCCTATAATTCATTTTCTTCAAGATGACTATAGGTGATAAGGTCACTATAAATGTTGGAATCTAAAGTGTAATTTCAGCAGAAATTTCAGTTTCCTGACAGTTAGTTAGTTTCTCACTTCTCTATAGCTGCTCTGTACCTTTAAGTGTTTGCCTGTCTCTGTTTTTTAAAACTAAAGATACATGTAAGAGTAGTATGTTTGTGCCTTTGTCAGTTGAATGGAAGAAGTGGTTATTCATCTGTGTGTCTTTCATGTGAATATAATTACATATGAATTAAATGAATGAAAAAAAATGAATTATGAACACAATGTTATAATATACTCTGATGTATTACCCTTTAGACTTGCACACCCTTTGTGCATAAAATAACATCAAGCACTACATTAAATCCCAAACAAACCAACTGACAGTAAACAAGCAGCTTACATGGTTTTGCTAGCATTTTATTTCTGGTTTACAATGTACAACAAGATTTCTATACTTCACATACTATTTGTTACTTCATCAGTTACATGTACATCAATTGTTGACTAGTCTAAATTTACATCGAATTTAATTTTCGATAATTTTTTGTGTGTTATAGATCTAGGGAATATGCCAGGTGGAGCTGTTCAACCTAAGACAGGGAAACAGAGTCGTAATAATTACGCTTCACGGGAATGTGGTGCAAAGATCTTGGCTACGAATCCCGAGGCTAAGAACACGAAAAGTATTCTCAACGGGAACAAGGATGATTACATGACAAACCCATGCACGGCCAAAAAATGGTGAGAGAATGCTCCGAGGATGGCAGAATTCAGTTTTGTTAAGTTTATTAAATGTATTTAAGAGTTATAGATGTATTACTTATAAAAGTTTGGCTAGTGATAATTGAACATACATTTTTTCAGTGTTAGAAGTTTTTTTATTGACAAGTGTTTCAAGTTGCACATTGAAATTTGTATTCATGTTACATAGAAATTTTATGGAAAACAAAAGCTGGCTTGCCCCTCTAGTCAATGAAATGATGTTTAATAAATGTTATATGAAATAATCTGCTAAAGCCAGGTCTGTTTGATTTCTCGATCAGGTTTACAGTTGAACTGTGTGAACCTATACAGGTACGGACATTTGAACTAGCCAGTTTTGAACTGTTCTCATCTCAGCTGAAAACTTTCAAGGTTTTTTTAAGTGACAGGTATGTCTAGTATTTTCATTTATTGCACTTCGTTGAGATTTGATAACTATAACCTGTTACCTTATTGGCCTGTAGTTACATTTTATCCTGTATTATCCGGTTCAAAGTAGTCCTCTCTCTGAAGGCCATATGTTATAAGCTTAATCGTAAGGTCTTTACTGACCAAGATAGGAACATAATTTCCAACAGAGCAAGAGGGCACATTTCATGATTATGTAAGTGTGGCTACAGTATTGGAGTACATTGTTGTCATATAAATGAAATAGCCCCGAGGACAGCATTTAACAGTCAATCAATCTTATAAAATATAAAACGGGAACAGGAAGCCGATCTGTTTGTGGTGTCTGTATTGCATCCTGTATTTGTCCAGTGATGTCTTTGTTTGTTGCTAGTGGTGTCGCAAGTGGTTTCCTTCACCCATTGGGCTGGCACGTCATCATAAGTGAAATACCCTTGAGTACAACAAACCCCAATCAAACAAACAAGTATGAATTAAGACTAGAACTGGGCCCGATTTCAGGTATATGAAGGTGTGACACCAGGAGTCTCCTGCAAATGCAAGGGTTGTCTTTTATTATAATTCCTCTTTGCTGTCCATCGAGTTTAACAAAGGTCGAATAAGAAGTGGACAATCCGTCATCCTATGGATAAATGCCAGTCAAAGAAAATAAAAATCATATGACAAGATAACTGTACCATCATATATTATTAGCAGTGTTGTAAGTTGATGAATGTATTACTTGATTGGATGACCAGGTACCCTGCCAAAGACTGGCGACTGGCAGGAACATTCACAGCTACAGAGGAGAGAGCCACTCAGTCATTTCAGGTGGAGGATGAACACTTCTCAAAGTTTGTGAAAGTGGAGATGGTGGATCATTTCAGAGAGGAACATTTCTGTCCACTCACTCTGTTCAGGTATATCTACAGACTGGCGATCACAATAAAACTATTGTTAAGGGATGAAATGGTATACATTCCCATTCCTGCAAGCATGTATATAATGTTTATCAAATATCCGGTGAAGGATGATATCACACAAAGTTTTTTATGAAGTTTATTCTCGGTTTTCCAGGAAATGCCAACAAAATCCGGTCGCCATGTAAAGTAAAATGCACCATGGTCTACATCAATTTTTTTTTAAAATATTTGTGTTTGCCTGAATTAGATTTTCTCAATCAATAAACATCTGAATATCTACATCCAAAAGATGTCTATTAAGTAACACTGTGTCTTTGCTTCATGTACAGAAAGCCTTAGTAAATTTGAGTTATTTTATTGCGTGCCTCCTGTAGCTCAGTCGATAGAATGTTGGACCTGCTAGCCAGCCAATCACCTCGTGTTCCATTCTCGATGGAAGCTTGCAAATTGTACTTTTTCTCTACATTTATAGAAATAAATTCTGACTGGTAATGGTGTATGTTTTCAGAGTATTTGGTGTTGATCTGAACTACCTAAGTGATGATGATGATTCCACTGGCGATGTACCCACGTCACAAGACCCAGACTCTGGTCAGTCAGTTTAATTCTTTACACTCATTGCTTTTTAATTTTTTACATGCATCACTTTTCTAGTATTGGTTGTTCACAATGTTCAGTAAACTATTGTTGTACAATTCAGTTGTTAAGGGATTCTGAAGAGGCAGCCATTATCAAGATACATTGAATTGTTGCTTAGTGGCATTCCAGTGACCATCAAGTGATTGGCAGTAACCTTGTATTGCCAAGTGACCTTGAAGTGGTTGCCAACCTTGCAGTGATTGCCATGTGACCTTGTAGTGATTGCCAAGTGACCATGCAGTGATTGCCAATTGACCTTGCAGTGATTGCCAAGTGACCTTGAAGTGATTGCCAAGTGACCTTGCAGTGATTGCCATGTGACCTTGCAGTGATTGCCATGTGACTTTGCAGTGATTGTCAAGTGACCTTGCAGTGATTTCCAAATGACCTTGCAGTGATTGCCATGTGACCTTGCAGTGATTGCCAAGTGACCTTGCAGTGATTGTCATGTGACCTTGCAGTGATTGTCAAGTGACCTTGCAGTGATTGCCAGGTGACCTTGCAGTGATTGCCAAGTGACCTTGCAGGGATTTCAGTGTGATGGAGAAATGATTGTGAAGAGATTTCCTAATTCAGAGAATTATATTTCTAATGTATTTTGTTTTAGGTGACATTATTACCCAGGAGGAGGAAGTAGAAGGAGATGTACCAACAAACCTTTTTGAAAGTGCTAAGGGTGAGTACAATGAAATCTCCCCAGCTAGGTGAATTACACACTGAGTTCAACAATTGCCACATTTGGACACCTTGTTTTAGGAAAATTTAACATGCAAGAGACAGGGTACAAATTGGACCCCCAGTTACTTAAAAAGTGACCAAAATGGCCATTTTAGACACCATACTTTTGATTTCTGGCTCAACCCCTGATTCAGGGTCGCATAAAATAAATAAACTGTTTTTAGGTCATTATGTGTTGTCATAATTATTGAACGTGTACAATCATAAAATTAAAAAAGCTGCTGCAGAAATAAAAGAATTTAAATGATGTATTTGTTTTTCTCCACAGACACAGTTATCAGTCTGGTGAAAAAAGTATTGAAGGTGGAAGGAAAAGAGGAGGTCGTAGAGACCAAAGACACCCACAATGATACAGGTGTGTTAGGATTTATATAGCACAATTAAGATATCATAATAACCTTTTGGAATGTTATGAACTGTTAATTTGAATTACAATTATTAATGTCTGTTATTTCATTAGCTATTGATACGCTGAGCCAGTTAACTAATTGGGTCCCATTGACTCATTTTACTAAAGCGTCGCTCATGTCGTTCCGAGGGAGCTTCATGTCGCCCTGGTGCTCCCAGGGCTAAGGGGCAACATGAAGTTGATCTGTTGTGTGGTGTCTTTTCTTTCCGTTTTGTGGTTGTCATGTCTTGCCTTCTTTCATGCACACCATCATGTTAAAGGAAATAACCTTGAGTACTTTGTTAAATTTCAATCAAGTAAACAAACAAAATAATGTGTTGCTATATTTGGAAATATAATAAAGGGTGAATCCTTCATACATTGGGCTTGCACACTATCCTCACTCATTTTCATGAGTGAAATCAGCTTAAGTACTTCATAATACTGCTATCAAACAAATCGAATCGTGATTGTGTTGCTTTACTGCTGTTTAAAGTGAACTGCCATAAACAAAGTGAAATACTCTTCAGTAGTGCCCGTCCTTATGTTATTGTTCTGTAATGTAATGCTATTTGTTTGTTGATATAGCCAACTCTACAAACACAGAATCTCTCATAGGAGAAAATGTGACAAATGAGGGCCTTCCTCTGCCCTGTCTGCCTGATGTTCAGTAAGTATATCAACAGCCTTTCATCCTCTGGCTAACGACAGTTTGTTTGAAGAGTAGCAATGTTCTCTTTACTAAGCACTGGAGGAAAATAACTTTCCAACATTATGTAAATGCTCCACATCTTGGTTGTGCTAGTGTCAATTTTTGTTGGAATACACTGCTGTAATATAAGTGAAATACACTTAAGCACAGCATAAAACACCAATCAATCAATAGCCATTCACCATAAAGCTTGGCTCATGTTATAAAAGGATGTGAAAATAATTCCATTCTTATTTTCTTTCTAATAAATAATGCAGCTGGACAAAGCTCCAAGCAGATAACTCTAAAACTGAATCGGCTGTGGATACGTGGTTAAGCATAACCTTATTGATCCTCCATTGATGTACAGCTGACAGGTTCAAGTCCTTCTGGTGACCTCCAGTATATGAGGGAGTCAAATGATGTGGCTCCAGCAATCACAGGGGTTGTTTTACATGGTTTTCCTCACTAATTTTCAGGGCCCGCGACCGTAGCTTCGTGGTAGCATGTGCACTTACTAATCCTTCATCGATTTACCGTTCACAGGATCGAGTCCGCGTGTCGACCCTCAGGTATATGAGTGAGTCACACGATGTGGCTCTGGCAATTGTGAGGGTGGTTTTTAAGAGGTTCCCTCCTGGTTTTCCATCATAATAAGGCAAGGAGCAGTGTGAAGTAGACAATCCATTGTCATATAAGTGAAATACCCTTGAGTATGATGTTAAACACCAATCAAACAAACAAACAAATCCAAATTTCCATCATTTATAAGTAGGTCAGTGGATAATCCATTGTCAAATAAATGAGATAACCTTGAGTATAGCGTAAAACCTTAATCAAACAAACAATCAAAGGGGAATATTTATGTTACACTGGCTTAGAACAGATGCAGATATTATTAATAGATTGTAAAAGTTAGAGGAGAAGAAGTTTGAATAATCAATATGCTCCCTGTCATATTAACCATAGAAAATAACACGCACTAATCATGGGAATTGCCAATTGGTATAATTGTTTAAGCTTTGAATAATTGGATGTTTGATTCTGAACAGAATCCCGATTAGTAATGTAACAGCTGATGATGAGAGCAGTGAGATGAAGGATAAGCCCATGTTACCAGAGCTACCCTACCCTGAAACTACCACCAGCAGTAAGTCTGAACTCTTTACCTGTTGTGATCTGTATTGAGCTTGGGGTTGGGGAGACCTTGATCTAGACTTGGTTATTGTCTACTTTGGTCTCTTGTTTCACTAACCCTGTAGCAGTTGTAATATTTTATTATTTGGTCCAAACACATACTCTATTGAAAAACCGTGAAGGCATCAGCTGCCTCTTAGTTTACTCATTGCAATTCTGATCATGTGTGTCCCATGAGTATTATCATTACAATTCTGATCCTGTTTGTCCTATGACTTTTATCATTACAATTCTGATCCTGTGTGTCCTATGACTTTTATCATCACAATTCTGATCCTGTGTGTCCCATGAGTATTATCATTACAATTCTGATCCTGTTTGTCCTATGACTTTTATCATCACAATTCTGATCATGTTTGTCCTATGACTTTTATCATCACAATTCTGATCTTGTTTATCCTATGACTTTTATCATTACAATTCTGATCTTGTTTGTCCTATGACTTTTATCATCACAATTCTGATCTTGTTTGTCCTATGACTTTTATCATTACAATTCTGATCCTGTTTGTCCTATGACTTTAATCATCACAATTCTGATCTTGTTTGTCCTATGACTTTTATCATTACAATTCTGATCATGTTTGTCCTATGACTTTTATCATCACAATTCTGATCTTGTTTGTTCCATGATATCACAAACACACAACTATTGGATCAGAAACACACAAGTATTGTATCAGAAACACACAACTGTTTTATCAGAAACACACAACTATTGGATCAGAAACACACAAGTATTGGATCAGAAACACACAACTGTTGTATCAGAAACACACAACTATTGGATCAGAAACACACAAGTATTAGATCAGAAACACACAAGTATTGTATCAGAAACAAACAACATTGGATCAGAAACACACAAGTATTGGATCAGAAACACACAAATATTGGATCAGCTACACACAAATATTGGATCAGCTACACACAAATATTGGATCAGAAACACGCACTTATGAACTTGGCAACTGTAGATGCACTGAAGTTAACATTTTGACAGCATCCTTTGTGACCTGTTTAGTTGTAATAAGTTGATTGTTTCCTTAAAGTCTTGTCAACTAGTGATACCATTATAATCAGAAAGTGTAAATACGGACACACAGACAAACATGATAACTATTAATGCTCTGTTTTCAGATTCTGGGGACAGCATGGTGATAAAGTTAGAGGATCATGAACAGCCTCCATCCCAAGACAAAATTAATGCACCCCTGGTTACATTAATCGAGTGGAAATATATAGATATTATCGGAAACCAACATTTTGCTGCATCCTGCTCTACATGCCGAAGGAGGACAAAATCTTTTTCTGAGGGCAGACAACGCTGTCGGTATTTTGATCTGTTACTGGGATATCATTATGGCAAACAGTCCTGTCCGAAACGTAAACCTAAACAGAAAGAAACCTCAAATGACTTCATTATGGTTCAGGAATCTGACAAGGTCAAAACTGAGTCAAATTCTGTGGATTCCTCGAGCAATGAAATCAATGAGATTACTTTGACGAACAAAGACAGTGAAGTTTACACAGACACTCTGTCATCTATATCTGATGGTCCCTCAATTCCAGAGCCCAATTTTGTTGTGGTTTCTTCTAAGCATTCCTCTATACTGGAAAATGGGAAGGAACAAAGTTCAATTATTTCTGAGTCTCCAGTTGTAATCTCCCCTTCTTTGTCCAATAATGTGATTGAGGAACCAATTTTATCCGCACAATATTCCTCAACTTTGAGTTCTGTGGAACATAGCATATTGCCGAATAGTGGCACAGATGAAACTACTTACTACCCTCAGCCTGGTGATGTGGTTATTCCAACACCGAGCCATATTGAATTGGTCGATGATATGGCAGATTCCTCACACATAGACACACCCTCTCAGCAGAGAGATTCAGTTTCCAGTGCAGAGCAAACAAATCCCAAGTCAATCGAGTTAGAACCGTCGTATAAGAGTCCGTCAGTCATGGTATCTGAAGACAGTGGGATTAAAGAGGATTTATCAAGTGCAACACTGACTCCAGAGTTGCCCCCCCTGACAGATGACAGTGTTGTAGGCATAGATCAACAGGCCGGTAGAAATGGAAAAGAAACAGATTTAAAACTTAATGGAGATGACAATGAGAATTTGTTTAACCATGATCAGACATCCCCTCCTCCCGAAGTGTCAACAGAACCGATTCCGGTTCAAGCGACAGTTGTAGATGATTCACTAACTGGATCCAAAGAGGAATCAGTCTCTCAAGTTTCTAACAAAACAAACAATGGAGCTGATAGCGAACCAAAGAAAGACTTGAACCTTGTTCGTGTGCCGATCAGTCCACACATGAAGAGAGAGTCTGCCATGATGAGGCTGAACAATCGACTGAAAGCCCTGGAAGTGAACGTGTCTTTGAGTAGTCGATTTCTCGAAGAGTTGAGTAAACGATACCGAAAGCAGTCTGATGAAGTCATGAAACTACTGAACAAAACCATATCAAAACTCAACCACACTACCAAAATGGTAGAAGAAAAGGTTAGTGTGGATTCTTTCTCTTTTACACTAGCCTTTGTCTTCTAAACTCCATGTGCGCAGATTAATGTGTTTATTGTATTTCAGGGGCTAGTCGCTTGACTTACATCGCTAATACCGGGTTAGAGATAGGCCTTCAACTTGATGTCATCTAATAGCGGGTTAAATTTAATAGCGCTTCGAGCAACAGACCCCATAACAATATACATGTACCATTCATCAGGATTGTAAAAGCTAATCGTCACATGTATGTCGACTTGTACCCATCAAATTTATCAGGAATTGACTCCAGCAATTGCTGGGGCACTTTATGCAATTTTTGATTCCTGGTTTTCAACCGTATTTGAGAAAGGCAGAATGAGATTTGGAAATCCATCCACATATTTCACTTATATGTGGTTGGATTTCCAAATCTCAGAACCAAGTTAAACACAAATCTAGCAAACAGGAGCTTAACTGGATAGGTGCCCTCTGGCTAAGGGCAGTTTGTTTGAAGAGTAGCAATGCTGTCTTTATCTAGCACTGGAGGAAGATTAACAACATTATCAAAACACCTCACATTTTATGAGTGTGCTAGTTTCAATTATTGTTAGAATACACCGCCCGTCATTTAACGGAAATACTCTTAAGCACGTCATAAAACACCAATCAATAATAAATAGATAATATCTGGATAGGCAGAGTTTATTAATGCTGGGTCAGTCAACCAAACTATGGTCAAACATTAGGATTTGAGCTATATGCTATTGCATTGGATAAAAACTTTCTTGTTTTTTCACTAGGATGAAGATAATCGTGAACTGATTGGAATACTAGAGGCTCGCATTGACAATCTGACGTCCATTGTCTCCCAACTGGTCATCAATGTGGTCAGCCTGGACGAGAGGGTGAGTACACATATACAGGCCCTGGCTTGCCCAGGTGTGTGGGACAGGCGTCAGAGATCATGTGATTAATTAACAAGGTTTCTACCTGCATGTTATACAGGCAGTGCAAAGTCATCACATGTGTGTAAGATCTGACATCAGATCAGGTTAGTCAGGACGAGAGGGTGAGTACACCTGTACAGGTCCTGGTTCAGCCAGGTGTGTAGGACAGGCATCAGAGATCATGTGATTAGATAACAAGGTTTCTACCTGCATGTTATACAGGCAGTGCAAAGTCATCACATAGGTGTAAAAGCCAACACCAGGGTGCAGGCCAACTGGTGAGATTGGTTTGTAAAATTGACCCGTCACAGAGTTGCTTTTCATACGTTATTTGGAATGCCCAAACTTTATGCTGGTGTGCAGGAGTTGATTTTATTATTTTGTACAGGACTTGTCTTTGATGCTTGCCCATACATCAGTTACAGATCAGTTTTCTGTAACAGGAAATAAATAGCTGTTTAAACTATATATTAGTTTATTAAAGTCAGACTAGCTTTTCTTGAGTACCATGTTAAACCCTAATCAAAATCAAACCATTCTAGATTTTCTACTGTTGATGGAGTGTTCACCGTAGCCTCATGTTATGGGGAAGTTTTATTGGACAACTGACACAATGACCTGTTGTGAACCCTAGAAAGCCTGAACAAATTGAACAACCTTATGAAGTCCTTGGCGTCTAATCTTAATTGCAACAAACAAAACACGGGCAGCATTATATATCTGATTTTAAATCTGATTGGTGCGATGTTAAGATACTAATTTGTCCAATGCTATTAGGATCCACAAATGCTATATGCAGGTTTATGCTATCCTCCATGTTGATTTGTATGTGGTACAATAAAACACTAGCCTGCAAAACAACCACAAAGCAATACTTCTCATTTAAGTATAATTAAAAAAACATGTTTTTTTTACTTGAAATATTATCAGCCTGTTTTGATTTCCACTGTACATGTATATTTATTGTTTTATTTCAGTTATCCGAGAGAAATTTTACCTGGATGATTTTGGAAGCGGTTGTTGTGGGTTTGTTCATGATAATGAGTTGGAGGCGAAACCAAAATCCTTATATAAACCCAGAATTACATAAATTGCTGGAGAGGATGCCCTCGGGGCCTGGCCCCTCTACGCCCAGAAGACGTCGCAATTCCTCCACAGGGACAGTGGGTCACTCCGCCCCACAATTAACACTCATCAAACACTCCAGCGAAAGTGCTTTAGGTAATGTATATACAACTGTTTGTAAACTGCTGACCTGGCACTCTCTTTCCCCAAACCTTGAACTATCTGGAAATGAACCTTACGAGAAACATGTTTGGCTCCTGCTCAGTGGTCTGTGTGCTGATCCTCAGATGTACATAAATTGCACTGGTGTAACTGAGTGGTCGTTTTAATTCGGTTCCTGCTCAGTTTTGCACGATATTTTAGTAAGGTGGAGTAAGAAGTAGAATACAGTGTTTCATCACCCCCTGCTGTCAGGGTAATTTAACATGAGTCGGTGACATGGTGCTTCATCACCCCTTGCTGTCAGGGTAATTTAACATGAGTTGGTGTCGCTGTGCTTTATCACTCTCTGTTGTCAGGGTTATTTAACATGAGTCGGTGCCGTGGTGCTTCATCACTTTCTGCTGTCAGGGTTATTTAACATAAGTCTGTGTCATTGTGTTTCATCACTCCCTGTTGTCAGGGTTATTTAACATAAGTCTGTGTCATTGTGTTTCATCACTCCCTGTTGTCAGGGTTATTTAACATGAGTCTGTGTCACTGTGTTTCATCACTCCCTGTTGTCAGGGTTATTTAACATGAGTCTGTGTCGCTGCGCTTTATCACTCCCTGCTGTCAGGGTTATTTAACATTAGTCAGTGTCCCTGTTTTATCACCCCTTGCTGTCATGGTAATTTAACATGAGTTGGTGTCGCTGTGCTTCATCACTCTCTGCTGTCAGGGTTATTTAACATGAGTCTGTGTCACTGTGTTTCGTCACTCTCTGCTGTCAGGGTTATTTAACATGAGTCTGTGTCACTGTGTTTCATCACTCTCTGCTGTCTGGGTTATTTAACATGAGTCTGTGTCATTGTGTTTCGTCACTCTCTGCTGTCTGGGTTATTTAACAGGAGTCTGTGTCACTGTGTTTCATCACTCTCTGCTGTCAGGGTTATTTAACATGAGTCTGTGTCACTATGTTTCATCACTCTCTGCTGTCAGGGTTATTTAACATGAGTCTGTGTCACTATGTTTCATCACTCTCTGCTGTCTGGGTTATTTAACATGAGTCTGTGTCACTATGTTTCATCACTCTCTGCGGTCTGGGTTATTTAACATGAGTCTGTGTTATGAGTAATATCACTTGTCTTATTAAGCAGAATTTGGAGCCAGAGGCTGTGATTTTGCGAGCGAGAGGCGAGTTATTTTCTGCATTAAGACATGAGAGCACTATTGATTTCTGTATACTGGCTTCCTCCTTTCTAACATCTTGGAAAGATCAATAAGGCTAGAAAATTGTAGAAAAAAACATGTCCTGGTACAATGTATGTCATCTTGCAACAAAATACATAATGTCATAACATATGAGGGCTACATGTATATTGAAGTACAATAAAATCTCAACAGGATACAGGCATTATTCTCACAAGTGTTTCAATCTTCATATATAACCCGGCGGGTGGTTGGAGGGAGCTTCATGTTGCCCTGGTGCTCTCAGAGCTAAAAGGGAACAGGAAGCCAATCTGTTTGTG
>JAQQZZ010148286.1:0-12728 GCA_030265115.1 Mopalia vespertina | reverse complement strand
GGTGTGTCAAACGAAAGTGCTGCACACTATTTGTTAGAATGCCCGAATTACAACACACATAGACAATGTTTATTTGCGAAAATATTTAATAATGATTTCTTCGATATTCCTTCTGCTTCTTTGTTACTGTATGGTGCTCGTGATATAAGTGTAAAGCAAAACATAATAATTGCTGAAGCGGTTTGCGTTTTTATTATTTCAAGCCAGCGGTTCACATAATTATATGTAAATATTACGTGAAAAGTGTGTAAAACATGATATAACCAGATTTATATTGTTTTTTGGAGCATTGAAATCATCGCTTTGCCCGAGCCGGCCGATCAACCACGAACAGTGGAGCAGCGGCCAGCAAATCACAAAACAAGTCAAAATGTAATTTTTCTATTTTTCAGCACTTTTAATAAATTAATTTGCATTAATCACTTGCCAACTTATAACAACAATCTTTTCTTTTATTAAAAATGTTATAATTATGTAATTGAATCGAAAACATTATGATAATTTTATAAATTGATACATACAGTATAATCTCTTTAGCTTAATGTTTGTCTTATGTCAATAAATATGTTTAAAAAAAAAAAAAAACATTCTCGGGATCCTACTAGTAACTGGCTTCGTCATTAATTACCTTATATAATAGGAAAGTAGCTTTCGCAGTAATTCCCACAATCGAAAAATAACAAATCAACCAAAATAAAACTCACCTGGAATCTTTAACCTATCCACTGGCTTACTGAGATGTCATTCTGCAACACTAAACATAGATCGCCTTGCTGCCTTCAGAACTTTGTAATAGGGGTATTCCGAAGTTTCTACGCCACTCGTCATTTTTTTAATTAACCAGCGCGCTAATTAATTTTTAATGCCCTGGTGCATCGAAGAGCACCAGTGCATTCATCCTTAACTCACTCTTCCCTTTTGCAGCAAATAACTGAACCAAACTGAAAGAAAATATTAACCAGCTTTGCAAGAGAATAACCCGTTTTGAAATAACTATTGACCAAATTAATAAGAAATGCTTAAATGATATACAATTTAACCAATAATAAAAAAACGGACTTATGTCCTTCAAAACTTTTAAAATTTTAATATCAAAAGTGGGTCGCTTGTTTATTTCAAAGCAAATAAATATTTTTTTCAAAACTGGTAATTCTTTCAAAATTGTTTTTAAAAAAACAAAAATGATTGGGTTTTTTTTTTTTCAAAAATGGAATTTTATTGCAAAAGTGATTGAAACACATGATCCTCGTTACAAATACAGAAGTCATCCAGTTGCTCGACTCAAGCCGTCTAGCTAACGGCAGTTTGTTTGAAAAGTAAAAATACTGTCTTAATTTAGCACTGGAGGAAAATTAACTTTCCAACATTATGAAAATGCTGCACAAGTGGGTTGTGCTAGTGTCCATTATTGTTAGAATACACCGCCGTCATATAAGTGAAGTACCCTTAAGCACGGCGCAAAAGGCAAATCCACCAATGCTTGGCTGGACTATGTCACAATATTTCACCTGATTTTAACAACACAAGAATTAGATAACCTCGAACACGATGTAATCACACTACAGTCAGGCTAAGGCATAACAAGATCGTCACCTTGAGCGAAGTCATACAGTAATATAAGTAATCAGTAATTCAAAAAAATTCCCCTTTAACAATTTTTCTCTAAAAAGCGCAGTCAATCAGCATTCAAACAACAACTCGTGCGTTATAAACTAACTAAGTGACAAGCTACTCAATTATACACACTCAATTAACTAGACACACAAGGGTGCTTAACCTTACATGGAAGGTGCTCATTTCCTAAAAACAAGTCGCAATAAAAACATGCGCTTAAATCCAGTGAAGGCAAGTTAACTATCTTATAAACTTATACACTTTGATAACTATAAGTGAACAAAGTTTAGATAATACTCACGTAATTTTATCCATGGTTGTATGAAGATGCTGAAATAATTATAATTTAGGAAGTATCGCCAAAACATCAATTTAGCCAGTGTGAAAAGTCATTAGAGCATGTTAAAGATTGATTGACCGATTTGTTTATTCACCAATAATAAGCAAATTTTTCTCTCTTCATTAATTCAATATATATATATATATATATATGTGTGTATATAATGTATATATATATAATAAAGAAAATTTTATTTCTTTATTTCAATTAATTATTTTTATTTTTTATTTTTAGAAAAATGACTTTAATTTAGATTTAAAGAGAGAGGAAGACGATATTTAAGTAACAGTGGTAATTTGTCATGCTTCCGGGGTCCTGCTATTTATAATGAATAAAATGATAGATTGCTCCTATAAATGGGTCTATAGAGGTTATAATTTTGACTTCTATTGTAATGATAATGAATTTTGGCCTGTTTTGATATGTATAACTGAAAGCTTTTGGGAATAATGGAGGCTCATGGATGAATTTATGAGTAAAAATAAGAATTGAATATGTTTTATCCGCAGACAAAGTAAGGAAGAATAAAAATGTGGTATGATCAAGGCGGTGTGACAATGTAATTAACCTGCTGACACGTTTATGGAATACAGTAAGTGGTTTAGTGTGAGAATGATAAGTATTTCCCCAAAGGCTATTTCCGTACATTAGTTTTTTTAAGCGTATGACAGCCTTTTATATAGTTTATAATGCCTATATTTAGAGAAACGTCATTGCATATGTAGCCTATATGTGCTGTCCATGTTAATGTCTTGTTGAATATTTTACCTTAGAATTTAAAATGGTCAACTTGCTCTATGTCGATATCAAAAAAATCTAAAGGACCTACTGGTTAAGACGAAGCTTCCCTCTGTATCAAACAGGCTTGTAACACTCATTCTCTTTAACAGACATATTCATTGGTTAATCTCTGTATCTCTGAAGAAACTTCCCTCCGTATCAAACAGGCTTGTAACACTCATTCTCTTTTACAGAAATATTCATTGGTTAATCTCCATATTCCTGAAATACCAATTTGTAGGATGATTTATTCCTAACCCATGCCGAATAACTTGTTGCTTACATTTTTAACACTACTTTGTACGCCATATAAATGGTCATTACGTTCCCTCAATATGTCTGTAGGTTACTCATAGCACAACTCGAGACCAAGGTTTATTAAGAAATTAGTCTCTGGGAGTTTATCTAGAACATAAGATGATTCATTGATTTTAATATATCCACGTTCTTGGGCCAGTGTGATTGCTTTTTAGACATATATTTGTGTATATATTTTCTATCTAGGTCAAGCGTCACTGATATGACATCTTTACCCACCTGAACTTCAGGTAACTGATTTTAAAATTCCTCAGTATGTTTTATAAAACTGGGTTGCATGTTGGCCATTGTTTTGAGGTGGTAATCAATAAGTTTCGCCTGTGTTATAATATTCAGAGACACAATCTGATATTATATGTCTACCTATTACCTTGGGATAAAACAAATTCTCTCTGGACTTTATTCCCGCCAAACAATTGTTTACAAATAGTTGTATTTAATATAAATTTTTTGGTGAATAAAAGTATCAAGTATACCTGGAAGCAAAGAAATTTGAGGTCATTTCTCCTGTGGTTTGTGGATTTAGGAGAGAATGTACAAATGACTATTTTTAAAGCCTGGTCCTGTGAAGAGATAATCGCTGTGCTTAGTCCTCAGGAAATGTTAACCCTCTGAAGATATAATTTTTTAGTTGAAATTCATATGGTTTTCTTACCAAATATAATATAAATATATTAATAGAATATTTACAAGTTTCAAAATCAAATGAAATATTTAATTTTATTTACTGATTTATTTACTTTTTAACAAGTATTCCCATGCTCTTAATGTCAGCTATTTTCACTTATTTTGTGTAATCCAAAGTTGCTGCCAATTGGAACAACAAATAACATGTCCAAGCATAACTAACATAACATTGAATGTGGTGTAAAACGCTAGTCAATTAATCAAATTATGCTGAATGGCAGTGCATATATACATATATGCAAAAATCTGGAGATTAAGATTTAGTTTGAATCCTGTCTCTTGGAACATGAGAAGATGCACGTGCCAGTGTGATTAACTTTTAGAAATACACCAAAATCTTCTTCCATTAAGGCTGCTCTCTTTTATAAAAAACAAAAGGGAAATATTTGACGAACATAAATACCAAAAAGCAACAAAAAAGACTAAAGAAACGTTGTTTGTTTTTCTAACTAATATTGCATTTGTTTCTACGCGGTAAGCACACTGGCTTATATTGCGTACCCCAATGTGACAAAAGAGAATTATAAATAAAAATATGCATTCCTTCTGTACAATAAAATATATATATAATTTATTTTTGCATATACTATACTTACTCTATGATGCTGCTCAACACCGATCTATCGAAAAACACCAACTCCAGCAGTAAAAAACAATCTGGTGATGTGTGTGCTGTATCGTTTTATTACTGATTAAGACGTTGTGTAAATTTAATTAAATTAAGTGCATGGAAAGCCGTACTGATGACCATTGCACCAAGTAACACCATAAAAGACACGAAAAAACAAGACCGACCAAAGCAGGACCCATCTGTTAACATTCTCATGTCGTAGACAAACCCAATGATGCATTGAAACAACAAGGACAAAGCAGACCCCGAGGCGTACATACAGCCCACTACAAACGGGAAATGATGGCGTCCAAACTTCATTGTCAACATCATACATGGTATTGTTAAACCTCCTGACATACCAAGTCCAACTGCCGTGGTTAATATATAAACCATTGTACTATTAAAGGACACAACATACAGAACTATTCCAAGTAGAACAGACGAAGAACTCAGACAAACAAGCCCAATTCCACAGTTTTGGTACGAACATTTGTCAAAGAGTAAACCGAATGAAAATCTACCCGCAATGATAACCACAGACAGCAAATACACAGTGTTGACTGGTTGCAATATATGGGCAGATTGTGCTATGGACGTTATATTATTCATTAGAGTAAAACTAACAGAATAACAAATTACTGATGGCAAAAATGTCAGATGAAAGTATCTCGATTTAATAAGTGTTGAATATGTTGTTTCTTCCTCAAACGCGAGTGTGTCGTCTCCCGCAGATTTGAGGGAAAAGGTATCTTTTTCCCCGGCTTCTTTGCTCATGTCGTCAGGTATGTGGATCACAGCACAGATTCCAACTGACACAGCGCATAACAGACTGACACACAGAAAGAAGTCCCGTAAATCATCATCAAACACTCTATGTAATAACATCCCATATACCGTTTTTGCAACAGCTGTAGCTGAATAAAACATTCCCACGATTATACCATAATTGAGTCGTCCTACTTTAGTGACCGCTATAGAGGCCAGTCTAGAACTTCCAGCATTTTGTCCAGCAGCTGAAAAAAATACAAAGATACCAAGCTTAACACAAAAGAAATAAGACAGCTGCTCCGAGATAACATATCCGCTAACCAATAATTTTATTCCAAGCTACTCTCCATTACAACGTCTGGCGGACCGTAACGCCACGAATAGGGCTTATTCCTCCGTCTTAGCCCTACGTCCCTACTATTATCCGCCGCTATCACCGGCCTTTCAAAACATATATCTGATTTTTCTCTGATTTGTTTTTGATACACGAGTCACAATAATGTAACTCCTTCTTTCTTTCCTGACGTTTAAATAAAATTTTATTTGAGTTTCTCTCCCAAGTTGACATGTTTAAGTTATCTCCCTTTGCAATAATAAGATTGAAACCGTCAGAAAAGAAATATTGCAGGTCGGTAAAATACTAGTCATTGTTTTCATTGTATGTAAATAAAAATCTGAGAGAAGTCAGATATATGTTTTGAGAGGTCGGCGATAACGGATCAACATTTGATTCCACGTATATATCATGAACTTACAAAGGATAAAGTGGATGACTGCAATGATGGACCAATGGCTAAAGTCATCTTTGTAAGTAACTGATAGCCATAAAAGAAACGCCGAGCCTGATGTCATCAGCCAGATGAAGAGGTATCCACCTTGAACTCCAAACGTATCGGTCACAACAACTTCAACCAGAGATGAGCCCATTCCAATCAGACCAGCCGAAGATATAAGCTCCACTGTTGGAAGAAAAACAGAAGAGCACAAGCAACATAATGTAATTATTGGTTGTTTCTCTTTTCCGTAACAAAGGTAAACACCTTAACATAAAATGGTAAGACTTTGCTAAGTCTAAAAAAAATGTAATACCCCTTAATGTAATTTGGAATGTTCTCACAAAAAGTTAAATACTCTTTATATATGATTTTATTTCGATCATTGGACAAAACAGTGAGCACACCAAAATTTTGATATTCCTGTATAAAAGGACTAGCAAATTGGGTGCTAGGCTGATCATATTGGAGAACAAATGGGATTTTTTTAAAAATACATTTTAGCAATTCGTTTATAAGTTTAAAATGTGTGCCAATCCACAAGTTAGCTACACATATCTGATAGAACAAGATATTTACACGGATGAGTTATTATATGTGCACAGAGCATGACATTAAACATTTGGTTCAATCTTCTTTGAACATTAATAACATCTACAGCTGATTCGTTTTCTGAGAAACCATTTGGTTGTGTCCCATTTTAATTTTAATATTTGTATATTTTTAGAGAGACATGAATATCTATTTTACACCATATCACAAATAACCATCGGTGAATATCTAGTTGCACTTAAAAAAAAGGGTTATGGGTGGAAGATTGTTGAAAGCTCTTGGACAACTAACAAAGTTATGTCATAATGGGAAGTTATTTAAATCTTTCATAAAATGTAATTTGGTAACTAGGTAATGGTATATCGACCAAAGATACATTTTGGATAAGATGGCTTTCTATTATGGATATTATATCAAGATTGGCATAGATATTGTCTAGTTTATTTCCGAGGCCACAACCATTGACCTGTACCAGTGAGAGTTCAACAAAACAAGAAGAATTGGGACCCGGATTTTTCTCAATATCCCCACATTAATACAACAATATATTTATATGTACTAGTAATGTGCAGGTGAACCAAAGGTCCTGGGTTCATAGCCGGTGGAGGCAGCTCATTTTTCTTTCTTCATTTATTAAAAAACTATATTTACTAGTAAAAACATAAAATGTGCGACACATACACAAACATAACTTTTTACACTTTTCTCTAAAACAAAAAAAGACAGTTGTTATAACAGCCTTTGTCTATAAGTTATAGTTGTTCGAATGAAATAGTAAAACCAGTAAATACTGATACTTAAAATAAAACCCATCATTTCAGTTTGACTACACAAACAATTAAGTGCAGTGTGGGTCCAGAGCCTTTGATCAGAAACACTTTTGAAATCATTCAAATTATTTGTGAACAAATTTAGGCAGTTATTTGTGTATTAACTTATGGCTGGGACAACGGCAGGGATAAGAAGTGATAGGCAACGGAATACGCTAACAGGCTAACCCAGGGATTCAATACTGGCCTCGGCAGTGCTTTGTTGTAGAGGCCTCACCGAGTTAACACTAGAAATCGCACAAATGCATGTTTTTACAACACAAATCCAGGCGTTTCACGCATTTCCGGGACATTTAAACTACGTGCTAGCATCGTCTGTTGGGTATTTTTTTAAATAATATAATAGAGACAAGTATTTAGTAGTCTTAAACATAAAGTTTTTAGAAAATGTAAAAGACTTCAGCTAAATAGGCAAATGTTTAGAAAAAGCCAGTCATAAAAAGAAAACTGGACTTCCATCGCTGATTAATGACATATACTTTCGTGTTACCAGTCCCGAAACCCATGGGTGGCTTCTGCTGAAGATTCAAAACAAAAAAATTCAACTTTTCGTTTAGACTAAATGTAGTTTATAAAACAGTTAGGTCACGTACACAACGAAATGTAAAGAAATGCCCGCAATTTTAGGAACTGAAGACATCGCTTATACCTAAACTTTAAAAGACGCAAACATCGAGCAAACTGCTTGTACTGGACTATTAGCGCCACAATATTACAGTCAAAAGACATATGATCTTACCTTTGTACAATAAATTTTCCAACTGGTCCGTTAAGTAATTCACTTGGTGATAGAAACTTCAGCTACTTTAGTTCAGGAGGACTGGCTTTGTCTTCGCCTTACCGATATCAGTATAAAGCGAAATATTGCCGAGGGTGAGATTTGACGTGTTTTGTTTTGCGTTGCCTTACATTCTTATATTGGTCCCAGGTTTTACAATGACACAATTCAAAGGAAGAGAAAACCTTTGATTAACCCATACCAGTATCGAAAGAGTGTGGCCAAAAAATACAAATAACAGCACAACTGACTTTTATTAATGGACGACAAGTCAATAACATCGTGTCGAAGGTTTACCTGATTAAAATAACAAATGCTGTCTGACAATTGGACTGAATCAGCGTCAACTTGTGCCAACCTCTGTAACAACGAGGAGGCGCAAATGTGTATTTTAATGTCAGTTTATAATGGGAATCCTGTGAATGACGTAGGACCACTTTATGTAAACAAACCTTGTCTTTTCTTTTAAGCATTGTATGCAGGGGAGACAAATCTTTCAACCTAAACCCGTAGTTGATTTGTTTTAAAATCGAGGCCAATTTTATGCTCAGTTTATAAATTCGTATAGATCTAAATATCGCTTCGCCTTCAAGCCGAGTTCTATGTAGGCCAACTATGGTATAAAAGCAAATCAGTAAGGTTATTCGCTGGCCTATATATTGTTCAATAACACTAAGATAATCTGGATTAGTGGATTAATATACAACATATACCGATTTATAATCTATGTGAACTCTTCAATTTTAAAAGTCGACCGTCACCATATTTGTTTTGAATTTAGAGCCGCATATAGTAGTTCCAAAACTGTTTTCAAATAGGTCATTTTTTCTACCACCAATAACCAATCAACATCAACATGAGAAAAGGCCCAAACTAGCTACTCCCATATATATCGTAACCTAGGAACGTATAGGACATGTTCGTTATACATGAGGTGTCAAACCAGTCTGATTACCTGTGTACGACCACGGCATGACGAATCTCTACGGCCTAGTGGGGAGATATATTCCGCGTGTTTTTTGGGATTCATATAAAGCCTAGACCATTTTGTAAACATCAAGTACCATCTAGCTTTTCAATACAAACTGCAACTTTGGAATAAACCCGCGCCATCGCGTTCTCCACAATAAGTCACGTTTCAGAGCTATATTCTTCGCCACAATTACGAAAAAATCCAGCTGTTTAAAAATGTGCAAATGTGTAATGTTGGTCAACAGTAAAATAAAACAAATATTTCATTTAAGAATAATGACATTTGTCAGTAATTTTAGAAAAGAGTATCTGTAGCTGCATGACACCATTGCATAGTTCCGGTGTATTTATTCAGTTGTAATTACCACACGATTTACGTTAATCTACAGAATATCACTACACAAGATGGTCCTGGTTGATGACCAAGCAGTCTAAACGTAATACCGTGGAGGTCAGACGTCGACTGGTTTAATCAAATGGCCCTAAATGCGTAGGCTATATCCTACACGGATTGCGGGATTGATCTCAGGCAAGATAGGCCAAAGATTCTCTATCCCGAGTTTCACGTTGTTAGTTTTTATTTCTTCATGACAAAACGGGGGGAAAAAATTGCCAACAGAAAAAAAGATTTTCTTTTCAATAGGCAGCACTCAGAAATCTTTCTATCCGTTAGCGTCGTACATAAAATACATGGGGTTATCCATGTCGGGACATCCTTCGACACTTTCCGTACCGTTATCTCGGTGGTGAATGGAAGCAATAATATTACACGAAAACGTGTAATGTTAACCGCCGGATGTTTTGTGCGCATGCGTGGAAATTAACCAAAGTACTCCGCGGATTTGTAAAAACAAAACCACATCAAACAAGCCCGTTTCTCGGGTGAAATCACATTTAAACAAAACACTGTTCCTTTTTTTATGTATTACTTGTTGCAAATAATTCAAATTTCGTCAGCTGTAAGTATTTTAATACTGATATAGCTCCAATGACGTCATTTTATCAACACAATAATAGCCTTCAGACGTAAACAATAAACACGTGGATAACGCAATCATATATTGAAAGTAAATCCATGCGAGTTACCTCCCGTGAAATTTACCGCTTTCCATCAGAAATTATTTACAGTACGGAAATGGCCGAGGATGTTCAGACATGGCAGAAATGTAGCCTATGCATTATTTCGTTGCGGAAATTTATTTTAAAATTTAACTATTTTACCAACTATACTGCTCAATTCAGTATTATTAACTTTTAATTCAAACTGATTGAAAGTGAAATTATAACATGGCATAATAGTTCTCTTATGGTTGTTTTGAATTTCTATAGGCTGTTATGCAAGTCATAATTTATTCTTTTGTATCATATTCAGAAGTAGCGAAAGAATTTTTAAATACTTATTAAAGTCCGGACAAATTTTGTGTTCCTGTCATATCAGAACTTCAACAGCATTCACCAAGAAATTTGTGGAACTCGAAAATTTCTAAGCGAAAGCATCGACATCTTTTTCCAAAACAAGAGCATGGGAGAGAAAGTATAAACATTTTATTGCAATACAAGAACAGTAAGCATCACGACGGAACAGAAAGCATCAACATGGGACAGAAAGCATCAACACAGGACAGAAAGCATCAACACGGGACAGAGAGCATCAACACGAGGCAAAAAGCATCAACACGGGACAGAAAACATCAACACGGGACAGAAAACATCAACACGGGACAGAAAACATCATCACGGGACAGAAATCATAAACACGGGATCGAAACCATCAACATGGGACAGAAAGCACCAACAAGGAATGAAAACACCAACACGTGACATAAAGCATCATCACGGGACAGAAAACACCAGAACGGGGCATAAAGCATCAACACGGGACGAAAAACATCAACACGGGACAGAAAGCATCCACACGAGACAGAAAGAATCAACACGTAACAAAAAGACATCAACACGGGACAGAAAGCATCAACACGAGACAGAAAGAATCAACACGTAACAATAAACATCAACACGGGACAGAAAGCATCATCACAGACAGAAAGAATCAACACGTAACAGAAAACATTAACACGGAACAGAAAGAATCAACACGGGACAGAAAGCATCAACACGGGGCAGAAATAATCAACATGTAACAGAAAGCATCAACACGGGACAGAAAGCATCAACACGAGACAGAAAGAATCAACACGTATCAGAAAGCATCAACACAGGACACAAAGCATCAACACGAGACAGAAAGAATCAACACGCATCAGAAAGCATCAACACGGGACAGAAAGCATCAACACGAGACAGAAAGAAATACACGTAACAGAAAGCATCAACACGGGACAGAAAACATCAACACGAGACAGAAAGAACCAACACGTAACAGAAAGCATCAACACGGGACAGAAAGCATCAACACGGGACAGAAAGCATCAACACGAGACAGAAAGAATCAACACGTAACAGAAAGCATCAACACGAGACGGAAAGAATCAACACGTAACAGAAAACATCAACACGGGACAGAAAGCATCAACACGGGACAGAAAACATCAACACGGGACAGAAAGCATCGACACGGGACAGAAAGCATCAACACGAGACAGAAAGAATCAACACGTAACAGAAAACATCAACACGGGACAGAAAGAACAACACGTAACAAAAAACATCAACACGGGACAGAAAGCATCAACACGAGACAGAAAGAATCAACACGTAACAGAAAACATCAACACGGGACATAAAGCATCAACACGGGACAGAAAGCATCAACACGAGACAGAAAGAATCAACACGTAACAAAAAGCATCAACACGGGACAGAAAGCATCAACACGGGACAGAAAGAATCAACACGTGACAGAAAACACCAACACGGGACAGAAAGAATCAACACGTAACAAAAACCATCAACACGGGACAGAAAGCATCAACACGAGACAGAAAGAATCAACATGTAACAGAAAGCATCAACACGGGACAGAAAGCATCAACACGAGACAGAAAGAACCAACACGGGACAGAAATCATCAACACGAGACAGAAAGAATCAACACGTAACAGAAAGCATCAACACGGGACAGAAAGCACCAACACGAAACAGAAAGAATCAACACGTAACAGAAAATATCAACACGGGACAGAAAGCATCAACACGAGACAGAAAGAATCAACACGTAACAGAAAGCATCAACACATGGCAGAAAGCATCAACACTGGTCAGAAAGCATCAACACGTGACAGGAAGCATCAACACGTGACAGAAAGCATCAACACGGGGCAGAAAGCACTCACAAGAGACAGAAAGCATCACCACGGAATAGAAAGCATCAACACTGGACAGAAAGCATCACCACGGAACAGAAATCATGAACAGTTCAACACGGAACCGAAAGCATCACCACGGAACCGAAAGCATCACCACGGAACAGAAAGCATCAACACGGAACAGAAAGCATCACCACGGAACAGAAAGCATCAACACGGAACAGAAAGCATCACCACAGGACAGAAATCATCAACACTAGACAGAAAAGTTATCTTTTTCTTTAAATAATCATACGAACATGGGATGTAACATGAAATAAGGAGACAAAACGTGTACACAATTTTTTAAACACATCAACGAAGTATTTTCGTTATTTTGGGATAACACTTTCTTAGTTTGAACCGATTCCAGTTCAGAAAATTTTGCAGGTTGAAAC
>JAQQZZ010148275.1:0-12729 GCA_030265115.1 Mopalia vespertina | reverse complement strand
CTTAACCTTAAACCACAACGAAATCAAAACAAGTCCGTATTAATCACGCGGCTAATGTACCAGTCAAATATAAGACTGTAGTATTTGTTGATGTTTTGCCAATAAAGATTTAGGGTCATTGCTCGGGCTACTTAACGAATCAACCTTGACACACTTTGAACATTTACCATTGTAATAAATATGTTCCAGATTTTCTGGCGACCAATTCCCCTCCCCCGCCCCATAATCAGTAAACGACTGATAAGTGTGGGTCTATAAATCTAATCAGTACGTTATACAATGTTTCGCATGTGATAACTCATCAACGGAACATATATTTATTTTTCCATTGATATGCTAATTTCAATTCTATAGAAAACTCACTGATATGCTGCTTTTTTTCGGTTTGATTAAGACATAACCATTCTCTTAGTGCTCCATTCCAGATAGCGGATGGTATAGCACCACAGTAAAAGAATTATAGTGTTTATGTTAATATAAACGTAGAGTTTGATTTATTTTCATACAGCTAAGGTAATTTAACGGACTATTGGAGAAATTAACATGGCCGTTTAACATTGGGATGGATATATTCTAGTTAGTTGACTGGAGGTCAGTTTGTCCCATATACAGTGTACGAGTGATAAATCGAACTGTCTCAACACTGCCAATGTAGGAAGTGTTATGAATGTAATAATGTATCAGTGAGCTAATGGAGGATTTTCTGCCCATTTATAAGCTACGCTGATTTCTACAGAAACCTCGATGGTGTAATATGTAACTCCTGAATATCAACTTTTTAAAATATATAAATTCTTGTCATTCATCTTTCGCAGGCGGCTGGTGGAGAGCGTCCAGATTCCCTTGGGGCTCTCGGGCTAAGGCGCAACAAGAAGCCGATCCGTTTGTGTTGTCTTTGTATTGCGTATTGTGGTTGTCCTGTTGTGTCTATGTACATGTATGTTGCCCGTTGTGATTAGGGTTTTTTTTAACCCATTGGACTGGCTGTAAATGTATTGAATAATTCGTTGAGAAATCGTTCGCAGTCTACAAACCTGACACTATGTATAGAATGACTCGTTGAGAAATCGTTCAGTCTACAAACCTGACACTATGTTTAGAATGACTCGTTGAGAAATCGTTCAGTCTACAAACCTGACACTATGTATAGAATGACTCGTTGAGAAATCGTTCACAGTCTACAAACCTGACACTATGTATAGAAGGAATCGATGAGAAATCTTTGACAGTCTACAAATCTGACACTATGTATAGAATGAATCGTTGAGAAATCGTTCACAGTCTACAAACCTGGCACTATGTGTAGAATGACTCGTTGAGAAATCGTTCACAGTCTACAAACCTGACACTATGTATAGAATGAATCGTTGAAAATCGTTTACAATCTACAAACCTGCCACTGTATAGAATTACTCGTTGGGAAATCTTTGACAGTCTACAAACCTGACACTATGTATAGAATGAATCGTTGAGAAATCGTTTACAGTCTACAAACCTGACACTATGTATAGAATGAATCGTTGAGAAATCGTTTACAGTCTACATACCTGGCACTATGTATAGAATGAATCGTTGAGAAATCGTTTACAGTCTACATACCTGACACTATGTATAGAAGGAATCGATGAGAAATCTTTGACAGTCTACATACTTGACACAATGTATATAATGAGTTTTGAAAAATCGTTCACGATCTATAAATCTGACACTATGTATAGAATGACTTGTTAAGAAATCGTTCACAATCTACAAACCCGACACCATCTGTATTATGATTTGTTGAAACCTTACACCATGTTTGTTATGATTTGTTGAGAAATCGTTCACGGTCTACAAACCTGACACTATGTATAGAATGACTCGCTAAGAAATCGTTCACAGTCTACAAACCGGACACCATGTATATATGCTATGATTCTTTGAGAAATCGTTCACAGTCTACAAACCGGACACCATGTATGCTATGATTCTTTGAGAAATCGTTCACAGTCTACAAACCGGACACCATGTATGCTATGATTCATTGAGAAATAGTCTACAAACCGGACACCATTTTGTCTAACTTGATTGAATGTTTCTGTGCTCGGTCAAATGATAAGCTTTAACAACAATAGACAAAAGAAATACGGATTGGGCATGTAGCATTTTTCTATGTATTTAAGATCAAATGTGTAAAAATGGATTCATACAACTATATCACTTTGAAATATAAAATAATTGCATTATTAAATTACTTATATGACATTGTTTCTCTTTGGTAAGTTATCAGTAGATCTTATAAGTTGACAAAGATACCGACAATATAGATTTGAAGTTTTAATATCATGTGGCAAACAATTGTTCTGAAATCAATGATACAGTTAATATAATTAAGCAAGATAAGTTTAGTTTGCTATTTGTTAAACACGAGAGGGCATATCATGTGAATACAACAATGTTCCAAAGGCATCAGCAAAGGTTAAGGTCATGACTTTGGCGTCGGCTTGCACGAAGGCAAATCCACCCAGTGACAGAATATCTGCTCCATAATACTTGAGAGATCCACTGGGTACGTCGGCTTGATGCTTTGTGCTCGGTTCAACCACGTTAGCAGAACCAATCACAAAATAGTCCACAGCTGTCCCGTTCATCGCGTAATGTAGGTGCTGAACAGAAAATGATAAATTTATTGATTTGTGTTCAACAGCGTGCTCATGGGTATTTCATTTGTATGACAACGATGTAGCCCGACAGTATTTACTAACTTATACAACAATAAAATGTTGAATGTGTTTGCTCTGCTTGAAAATATAACCGGCTATATTGTTAAACAAAGGGCGTGTGGCTTCTAGAAACATGTGCCCTTAGTTAGACGACCGGGAAATGACGAACACCTTAGATGAGTAACCAAGATTGTCATATTAAGTTGGTGGGTATACAAGTAAATCAGATTATCAAAATATATGGTAGCATTACGGTTTGGTGTATAATTCCATAAGAAACTGTGTTCATTGACGATATACAGTGTGCGGTTCATTTTAGGTCAATAGGCGCATTCGACTGGACGTATTTGTTAAGCACGGTGAAGCCGTTGTCCAGAATTTTGTTCGACTGGTACATGGAGAACGTTGAGCACTTGTTCACTGAACAAAAATTGTAGAAAACGCCTTCATTGTGTTTAACGGAAACGTCCAGTTGAATGCGCCTAATGTCTTAACTGAGCATATCCGTCACGCAAGACATAACGTGAATTCTTAGTACTAGGGTATATGGTTAATTATAAACCTAAGTTACCCTAACCCTCAACCTTACCATTACCCTGGCACTAAAATTGATGGCACATTTTACATGTCGGACCAACACTTAACTTTCCAATACAAAACCACAGAACACGGTGAGACAGCGAAAATAATCAGCTAGACATTACCACGTTTCAACTTACCTGTAGATTATGATCATGGCCATTCATGTAGGCGGTCACATCGTACTTGTGTAATAGTGGCATTAGTCGATTGACAAGGCAGCCTGTGGGGCCGTGCTCAGCGATTGACCACACCGGGAAATGACCAGCCACTATCAAATATAGACCTCTGGAAATAATAAATATTAATTGTGTGATATAGATTTTGATAGCACAATTGAGTCTTGGTATGTTTGGGGGAGGGGTGGGGCTTGGAAGGGGGGCTCGTAAAAAACCCCAGCTTCGCAACAGCCGGAGTCCCCTTCGTGGCTTGTGTGTCTGTCTGAGGGCCACTGGGTATATCGAGGGAGTAGCTTCCACTGGGTCTATCGAGGGAGTAGCTTCCACTGGGTATATCAAGGGAGAAGTTTCCACTGGGTCTATCGAGGAAGTAGCTTCCACTGGGTATATCAAGGGAGAAGTTTCCACTGGGTTTATCGAGGGAATAGCTTCCACTGGTTATATCTTACGGGGGTATCATCCATTGGGTATACCGAGGGTGCATCTTCCAGTGGGTATACCGACCCATGTCGGAACATCCCTCGGCCATTTCCGTTCACTGAAAAAATATTCCTTAGCATCTTCAGGAAATAATTAAGAACTTTTCCTCGAATAAAGCACCAGCGGAATATTCCATAAATTTCCCCGAATTTGTGTCGGGGGGGGCAAGGATTATTCCACACATATTTATGGACTTTTCTTAAGAGGTTACGAACAATTCCGCACATGTTGAGGAAAATTCCCCATTAAAGGCGTTATGGAATTGTTTTTATAACTTTGTTAAGGGATTTATTTTTTACAGTGTACCGTAAATAATCTCGTCATTTTAGATGACCCATTGATCCACGTGTTTATTGTTAACGTATGAAGGCTGTTCTTGTGCTGATATGATGACGTCATTGGAGCTACATTTTTAAAATACTTATAGCGGACGAAATTTGAATTATTTGCAACAAGTCCTACATAAGAAAGGAGCGGTATTTTGTTCAAATGTGATTTTTCTCAAGAAACGGACTTGATTGGCGTCTTTTTTAATAATAAATATAACTGTACCGGTACGGAAAGTGTCACAGGATGTTCCGACATGGGTATACCAAGTATCTTCCACTGGATATATCGAGTGTGTATATTTAATCATTCAAAACGATCAACGGACTCAATGCACAAGTGGTAACTACAAATAGCATCTAGCAATTAAAACCCTTGCTTCCATTACATGTGTTATATATGTAAAACATAATAAAAACATTTATAAATGCATATGCTGGCCTATGGTGTTCTTCTGAGGCAATATAGAAAACACGTATGAAGGATCATAAGCTTAAGAAAGCCAATTATTCGGATAGACTTGATTTAGATAAAAACTAGGCATTTAATAAATACAAAATTGTACCCATTGTCATCTTCGCCAGCCAAGATTTTCATTCAACGCTAGTCTACGTTACAACCCCTGGCGGTTAGCGACGCCTTTCATTGGCTACGTCGACACTTGAAAGCACCAATAAAAATGCACGGTACCAACAGTCTCGGTTACCGCATGAGCCGTTCACATACGTAAGTTAAGCACACAACACAGGTTCTCTACCACTTCAAAAAGCAGATAACATAGCTGTTTGTATACTGGGTTGAGATACTCGGTCCGCCAATAGTTGTGATGGGGAGTAGCACGGAATAAACGCTTGGCTAGCAAGAAGGACTTACGGTCTGTCGTTAATATTTTAGAGGAGAAAACTGGACCAGTAAATAAGGATACTCCGCTATATGCATACGTTGCTTTAAAACGCACCTGCGTGAATAAACTGTTTATATGAACTATACGCGAAAACCGTAAAAACAATTAAGCCATGTGCCACATAAATCTGTTTGTATGTATTATAATTTTCGTTCACCTGCTGTTTTGGAGTTTCGTCTCAATCCACGCCCACTGATCTTCCGCGTCCTTGAGATTAGCCGGGCCCGTGGGTGGGTCGGGGTTTGAATCTGCCTTGGTGTTTCCACACAATGTCACCGTGTCAATCATGATAATATCCAAAGGTCGCGTTGAACCGGGTATAGCAAAGGATATATTGTAATAGAGCTCTGGAAAATTCCTGAGGTAATAATTATAATTCTTTTAATCACAAAAATAGTGTATATCAAAATATTTTAATTATTTCTCAGATCAAACGAACATATCTACGTACACTTAATCTTGCGAATATTGCAATAAAAAATTCATCATCACACAGCATTAGACTACTTTGCACAAAAATTAAATAAGACTTCCTGGTACGTTAATTATAGTAAACAAAATTATTTATGGAAAATAAATACTTTATTTAATAAGCACCTATCTGGTCATCCATTTATCTTTAAGTTTTTTTTATTTCTGGAATAATCTAAAATTATGTGTTTAGAGTAGAGATATCAAATGTCGGTCAGATAGCCATATGGTCACGTGACTTTGTTTTGGACTACTTTTTTAGACTTTGACATTGAATGGAGTGGAAGGACCGGGACTCTGGATAGAGATTGGGTTCGGCCGAGAAACGGCTAATATAGGGACTTGGATTGGATCTTTAAAAGCGGGCATCCAGAATAAACCTATCATACATTTTCACAAGGATATAACAAACTGATTTGTACATATAAATAGCCGCTGAGTCACGAGCTTAAACGTGCATTCTCATGGTACAATTTGTAGTAACGATTTCAGGGCATTCCTCATATTTGCGGATTTTGATTGGTCGACCAATCAAAAAGCAGCAAAAATGGGGAATCCCAAGAAGCCGTAACTTTAAATCGTACCGTGAGAATGCGCCTCAATCAACTCAGTCGTTCAACAGCTTGGTGTATTCGATGAATGTTTATACGGGGAAATCCCGTTGCAGAGAGCGACCGTACCATCGTTTCGATTTCTTTGTGTAGGCCAACTGTGCTGAGACGTTCCCATAGTGATCATGATTTCCTGCTAAAACATACCACGGATTCTGTAAAGATGGGTCGCTGAACACGGACTCAAACGTTTGCTGCAATGCCAAGAGTGATTTATTATTTCATACACTTCAATAGATTTTAATATTCCAGTATATTATCAAGAATGTGAAAGCAAAAATACTCAGTCCTGACTAAGAAGTATTGACTTGGCTGCCATGCCAGTATTAAAGAGAAAGACAACTGTTTTTCGACCTAAACTTACTATTTGTTTTTGCATATTTTCAAAGACCAACATCTGTATTGCCCTTGCATTCGAGTAAGCATATCCGTTAGTTAGTTAAGTTAACAGAATGATGCATTGGAAGGCATCTATAACAACACGGCGTTTACACAAGCTTGGTCATCTAAGTGCAATGTTAAGCTGTTGTATACTAATCAAAATAGCTCTTTAAGTTACACGTACGTTTAGCATGCTTTCAGCTGACATGCGGTTTTAAAAAATCCGATTTTTAGTACCAGGTAATTGATATGTACAATTAAGCGGTTGTTTGTTGTTGTTGTTTCTCTTGGGGACGGAACCCTCACTTTCAGCTTTAGGTGAAAGCATCCGCTAGTGCAGGCAATAGGGGTCAGCCACAAACTAGATGATATAACTTCCGTATTTTGGAACAATGACGTTGGTGCCGCTTTTTAAATTAACTAATTAACGGCTATGCTAATTCGATTGCAAGTGCAATACAGATGGTTGTCTTTAAAAATATGCAATAAAAATAATAAGTTTAGAATGGAAGCACGAATGAGAAAGATAAACGTAATAAAATTATAATATTAAGATTCGTCGTTTTTTATTAATCGATATCCCTGTACATTGCCAGTGTGATAATATTTTTTTTTAGAAATAGGCCTATATATATTTAAAATACCCATCATGATAAATGATATAAAAACTACACAGACTATTTATAGTTGTAATCAAATCAATAGATATGAAATACAGTATGTGAAGAACACCCGTGACGTCACTGGTATAAACAATCACCAGACAGGACAATGACAAAACACAAATGGAAGACACCCCAACAGATGGTCTTTGAGTTGGCCCTAGAGAGCTGAGAGCCCGGGACAACACTATTAAATTACTTCTACCATATTTACTTATTATTGGCATGTGTTGGTAGGAGAGTGACTCATTTTGTAACCATCGAGTACCATCTAGCTTTTCAACGCAGACTGTAAGTTTGGGATAAACCAGCGCGACGCCGCTCTGTCCAGGAAGTCACGTAGCGGATCTCTATTCTTAGCCACAGTTACGGAAAAATCCAGTTGGTTTAAAATGTATAAATGTATAATGTGGGTCCATATAAAAACGAAAAAAAATCTGAAATAAGAACAATTCAATCTGTTAGTAGCTTTAACCTATAAAGAATGGCATTGAAATGCAGCTGTACGACATCATTAATTAGTCCAGGTATATTTACACAGTTGAAATAGGGAGCGGTGTTGATATAGGCAATGAGTCTGTTCGTTAACCCCTTTTCCACACTTTTTGTAAAATATAAATACTGTTTAAACCAAAAAATATTTTTTTAAAATCTATTTCAACGGGGACCAGGTCTGTGGTCGTGACTTAGTGGTAGCGTGTGCGCTTACTAATCCTACTTCGATTTACCCTTCACGGGATCGAGTCCATCTGTCGACCATCAGGTAAATGAGTGAGTCATACGATGTCTCTCCGGCAATCGCGGGGGTGGTTTTTACGAGGTTTTCTCTCGGTTTTCCATCGTAATAAGGCAATGAGCAATGTGAAGTGGACAATCCGTCGTCAATCCGTCGTTATATTAGTGAAATACCCTTGAGTTCGACGTTAAACCCCAATCAAACAAACTAACAAAGAAATAAGCGGGGTTCACAACTCTGTAGAGCTTCCTCGTTAATTGTCGCTATGGGACAACCCCAGGTGAGTATCCGATTTCTGACAAAAGGGTCTCTACGTCCAAATATATATTATTTCTAAAGAGCGATCACACTGGTACAGGGATATAGATTAATGAAAATCTATGAATCATTTTTCTTTCCCTACAATAAAAATACGGTAAATATAATATACAAACATTAAATCGAGGGTCGTCCACATCCTTGACTCCGTCAAAGTAGAAATTATCGCCCAACGCTAAGTTGAACTGGCTGCTATGTTCCCGCGTGAATACTCCTAGCCGTTTAGCCACGGCGTACTCGAATGGTGTCTGGTAAGGGAAAAATGGCAACCCTCCAAAATCACCAACAACCGAGAAGTTTAAAGCGTTGTTGGTAAATGCTACAAAAAATAGAATGAATGAATGAATGAATGAATTAAAAAACAATTCACTAGGAGTTTAATTCAAACCTTCCTTAAAGATTATCCGTATTTTGGCGGAGATATTCGGTATACGGCAGTAAAAGATGCACCCCGTTTACTGGTCAAATTACATGTACATTGTATTTGAAAAGAAACTATTTTTTTCCTAGTTCTGGCCTCATTGTTTGGAACTCAGTTATTGTTTTGATATAATTGCCTATGTAAGATAAACCTCTAGTAAAACTAAGTATTATTCAAACAGAGACCCGATTGAACGAACAGAATGTGCATGTCAATCTATGTCTCAAGCTGCAATACAAGTTGTTTTGATTGATTGAGGTTTAACGCCGTACTTAATGTTGTTTCATTCACTTGACGACGTGCCGGCTCAATGGGTGGAGGAAACCACTCTTGACGCCACTGGCAACACACAAAGACAAGCGGATAGGACAATCGCAAACAGATGTCGCCCCTCAGCTATGAGAGTACCAGGAAGCTCCACCCCTTCCCCGCGCGCTACAATACAAAACAGGTCCATCCGTCAGTAAGATATGACGTCGGTGTAAGTGTTGTCATTAGGGTCAGTTTAAGGGTTAGGTTAAGGGTTAGATTTAATATTAATCCTAACCCAGAACAAAGAATTCACGTTATATCTTATGACTGACATACCACAAAGCAGTGTGGGAATACAACAATATATAGTTTTACTGATCTTAAGTTAGCGATTGGTATTATCTGTGAGCTGATATTCTGATTGTTATGGGTTGATGAACTTCGACCCTTTATAGTTTATAATGAAGATGTTGCGGTAAATGACGGCTGCCCTATATAAGTATAGTGCATGCACGATACTAAAAAATAAAGATGACGCCCAGTATTTATCCTAAAGTTCCTATTCAAAATTGAAATGCTGGCTGATCCGACTCTCAGTATAATCATCGGTCAAATAAAAATCTTTTCTGCCGCTGACAAAATATTTAGATTCTGAATCTACAGTCAGACTTTGAATGGTTCCCGAAAAAGTTGTTTTTTAGACATCCAGTAAGATGACCGCGGCCTTAGATACGACATTGACAATTGCAGTCTATAGCGCCCCACAGATTTCTTCTGTGTGACCCTGTTTTGACCCTCTGCAGGAAAACCATCGCCTTCTGTCAGCGGATAAAATAAAACCAAAATATATATAAATAGCCGCTGATCAGTGTACGTAGGTGGACCATGATAAAAACAAAATGGCTTTATAGGAAATGATTCTCCGAGCCTTCTTTAGAAAAGACAATGGTTCTATATATAATTTAGGAACAATTGCGACAATATCGTTGTGGGTTTTTTTTTTTGGTATTGGAAAAAACAGATATATACTAGCTATACTACTGAAGTAAAAGGGTTCCATACAGAACTAAATAGGGTTTCACGCGAGGCATAAGATAAAGAGTTTTAAATGGTTCTGTAGGATACATAGTTTGTAAGTGTAGGGTAGATTAAAAATGGATATTTACAGATTTTTCTTTCATTAAATTGATTTGTCATCAGCGGTTTGATTGGTCGTTTGGCAAACAAGAGTAGGTAGCGGTGCAGTGCCGATGCTAACAGTTAATTTCGTCCATTTTAATGTAAATATTAAGAATGCCTCACAAATTTAAACAAATTCGACATTCAGTACGTATTGTTTTTTTTAATACTTATAGGCTAGTATACAGAGTAGAATCCAATATGGAGTTCGAGTTATTGTAGTCCACTGGAGTGTTAAAAGTTTGTATTCGACCTGCCGAGGAGTCCAATACGGGATTTCAACCCAACGTGGATGAGTACAATAAAACTTATATGGGATTCGCGGGCTTTTGGGAAGGAGCTTCCTGTTGCCCTTGAATACTGTAGCCATGCATTGTCTTAAAGGTGTAATAATTAATCTTTAATAATAAAATTAAAATTTGTCACATCAATCATTGGGCTAACCGAATCATAGTGATCATACAGAGTTGAACAATCTACAGACGATGACAGGTTAAGCCACCGCGCAATGAAACATTGACGCCGCTTTCTATGTTTTTGAAGGTCGAATCCAATACGGCTCTTTCGCGGCATTCTCGCCAATCCATTAACACTTTTACGCGATCCGGAATGAGTATGGATGATGTTATGACACGGGATGCGTACGACGGGGTTTAATTAAACCACACATTTGCATGTGAAAGACATCATACGGTATTCCGGCATAACAAACTTACAGCGCGGTATATAGCCCTTGGTAGAAATACCTTCTACAGTTACAGGTCATGATATCTGTATTCCGGTAATTTACACCAGAAAATATTCTGACATTACAAACAGACAACAGAAGACTATAAATGCTCATATATATGTATACGTATTGATAATAAAAAAGTATAGGCCGATATATAAAGTAAGTCCGTCACGTAAGACATGACATCATGTAAGTGTCGGGTAAAGGGTAAGGTTAGGTTTAGTTTAGGGTTAGTTTTAGGGTTATTTTTAGTGTTAGGTTTAAGGAAGGTCTAGGGGCTGGACATTTTTTAAAATACTCCAAAAAGCCTACAAATTACGCCCCTATATATGCAACGGCCTTTTATATATATGCTATATTTACTACACTGAACAGTATTGCTAAACTGATCGTAGTTTATAGTTTTATAATAGAAAAAGACAACTGTTCTTGTCTCCATCGGGAACTCGAACCCCGGTCTGGCTAGCAGGGCGTACAGACTTAACATCATATATCATTTAAATACTTTTTCAAGTTATCATGTTTAAAAGCCATCAAGCAGTGTCTATCCATGGAGCTATAATAAGCTTTATAGCTTCATGGTCTATCATACATGACCTGAAATATGTCAGCCTTATTAAATAAGAACATATAATCAGCTTACAGCGTATGTTATACGGGAACAAACACGTAGATTACCTTAATCTTGTTGAAAACAAACTTACCTGAACTCGACGACAGAAAACAAAACATACAAAGACAATAGCGAAAAAAGGTGGTCAAATTCTCCATTTTTAACTCCGACTTAATGTTTAACAACATATGTATTTATCTATATTTTGATATATAGCATGAAATCATCTGAACAGTTGTCACGTATGTTTAATCGTGCCTTTATATCCTCGATACGGATAGATATATGCCCTACATACAGTGGAGTATCTCTAGACACATGACTCTAGTTTATAAGATTGCGGTTTGTGGGCTTTATCCGTGTTAGGGAGTCGAGTTAACAGTCACGTTATTTACATGATTTTATTTTGTACTCGTACAAAAGAATTATTTGTGGCAGAGCTTAAAATACGAAATACGTAACAAACGGAATAAAACATACTTCCTGGTGTCAAAATAGAGCTTAATCAAGAAAGGTCAAGAACAGTTCTACATTAACTTCCGCAATATATCCCTTCAAAACACAGAATCCAACATTTTAGGCTAGACTCGTTCTCCAGAATGGCCAATGTGATTATATAAGTCTCAAAATTTGAGTCTGTCGTCTTAAAATTTTAATTTATGGGTGGGCCCTTCAACTGAAAATAATATCATTGTAGATTATGTTTGGGTAAGTCCGTTCAATTATTTGTGAAAATTCAGTGAATAAAGAATCACTCAATCAATCAGTTTATGTTTTGGTCTGTCCTCTCAAAATTCCCTTTTATGTTTAGGTCTATTTGGTCAAAATTCTATTTTATGTTTGGGTTTGTCGTCTCAAAATTGTAATTCGAATGTGTAAGACAGGGCGACTGGTGGGCAATTGGAGGGAGCTTCCTGATGTTGTTAGAGCTGAAGGGAAAGAGGAAGCCGATATGTTTGTGGCGTTCTGTTAGGTCTTGTATCTTGTCATTGTTTGTTTCCAGTTACGTCGGGTGGTTTCCTTCACCCAGTGGACTGACTCGGTCATTTACATTTACATACCCTACCATCGTCAGGCATAGAATTAATTCAACCCATCAACACTTTTTTAAACCGCTGACCCAAGTCACCCATTCTCCGTATCAGTAGTTAATACTTGCGTCCCCTTTCTCTAGGCAACGG
>JAQQZZ010148274.1:0-26935 GCA_030265115.1 Mopalia vespertina | reverse complement strand
CAGCTGTGGCGGAATCGTACATGGAGCACTTTGATGTGGGTCAGTTGTGTCTCCTTCTTTTTATAGCTCCATGGTCAACCTATGTACTAGTTTTCATACAACCCACCATATTGATTTACATGAGGTCGAAAAGACTCTGAAGATACTATTCAGAAGGTTTTTGGCTTTTTGCTGTGAATTTTAGACACAATCATACCTGAAATTAACTAGTGTGTGCAGTTTGATAAGCGGGATTTTATGAGTTTAATGTTCTGAGTTGGATGTTGGGGATTTGCTGACAATCCACATGGACGGCTACCCTAGGAGTATGGCATGTATTTGGGTACATTTCGCCGATCTTTGCGTAGGCTAATTAGTTGGAATGTCAAGGCGTCACTTTTTATAGACAGAAGACTCCTAGGTTTCTGGGAGTATCGTTCAAATCGACCCCTGCACCAATTCATTGCAACAAACACAATTACCATGTGTAGAACATAATGAGAAAAAGTTGTGACACTTTTTCCAGTTTATGAATACCGGTACATACAAAAACGACTGTGTCACTGTCAGTTATCCGTTTGTTTACCTACTAAAAACTTACGTTTTCGTCTCGTTCTGTACACTGGGACATGTTCCTTATCTGCAGTTATGATCGGGGTAGGCCATGCTTCACTTTTCTGACCGTCTGATCCATTGAGTTGTTTATGGTCAGCTGAACTTTGATTATCCCCAGCCCCCTCCCCCAAGTGACAATCCGTTTCACTTGTTGACGCTGCCATCTTTGACCGTAATTTGACCCAGATCTCACATGATCTTCACGACCACCACAGGGTGTGTAGTTTTCGTTATTTATGTTCCAAGTTTAACTATACTGCGAGCTAAATAACTATTTTCACCGCTGTTCAAAGTTTGAGATTGTATCAAATATTGTTTAAAATGAAACAAGAAATTAAATCAACACAAAACTCTTGTCAAAGCAGTGAAAAATCCTTTCACTTCCTGTTTTTCTGCGCACAAGTTATACGTTTTTTTTTTAATTAGGTCACTAGACGTTCTACTTGACAAAGTTGACCCCATTTGTCAGTTTCATGTTAGCCAATCAAAATGGTATATTTTCTTTCCCCGTGACCTTTGATTGGCTAGCAATGACAGACACATGCCGGCAAATTTACCGTAACTCATAACTGCGCGGAGAGTGAAAGATGCGGTCACTTTAACATAAGGACAAGAAAATCATGTTGTGTTCAAATTGTGTAATCTTTCAAAACAAACTGCAAAATCTTTTTATCAAAACACGCTTAGTTTCATGTATCTATCAGTCTAGTAGAGCACTAACTAAAGAATGGAGCGGAATTAATGAACTCCGACGAAAATCTGCCCCTTTCAGCAGTTTCGCAGATCGTTTAAGAAGCAGACGACATTTTTTGTCGTCTTTACACAACCGGTAATTGATGCGAATATGGATCGTACTTGGACTGTTTATAGAATCAGTAATACATACCATGTAGTCTGGACTAGAAAGTCCAAATATAAACCAACCCCGGTATTCTTATGGTCTGCTAAAACACTTTAAATGGTTCTCTCTTTAAATCATTACGGGCGTGTTTACGAGGTTTCCTTTTGGTTTCAACTGAAGGCCTCCCTCTGGCTTTAAGAGCAATTTGTTTGAAGAGTAGCAATGCTGTGTTTACTTAGCACTGAAGGAAAATTAACTCTAACATTATGGAAACACTTTACATCATGGTTGTGCTAGTGTCAATTATTGTTGGAATACACCGCCTTCATATAAGTGAAATACATGTACCCTTGAGTACGGCGTTAAACACCAAGCAATCCACTGAAGGCCTACTAAATAATACAGACTGACAGGTGGAGAATCCTTCCTCAAGTGAAATACCCTTGAGTATGATGTTAAACCCTTATCAAACAAACAAAATGTTTAAATTAGTTCATAATTAAATAGCAACGATGCCTTGCATGGGGTAACATGGTATGTTTAACTTGAAGCACGGATCAAGCCTTCCATTCATAAACTTATATTTACATTTGGACTTAATCTGCCATGCAGACAATGTGTCACTTTACTTGTATTAGTGTTTCAAGGAGTTCAATAGAGGCAGGTGGTTGGGAGGGTGTAACACCTATTGGGCTGGCACCCCTTCATATCACTGAAATACATTGTAACCCTAAGAACAATGTTAAACCCAAATCCAACTAACAAGTAAAGTTAAACACCGTAATATAGTTAAACTTGTTACTGTAGAGGTTTTGACCAGTGTCCTATTGCTTTTGACAAAATTGATCTGTTAGTGTGTTAATGGTGTGTTGTGAACTTATGAGTGCCCAGTGATTGCCTTTTTGACTTTGTTTGATGCCAGTGATACTTGATGGTTTTCTTTATCCATTTGGCTAACGTATCATAAGAGTGAAATAATCTTGAGTATGCCGTAAAACATTAACCAAACAAACGGATCAATCAAATGAGCTTTATGAATAACGTCTCATTTCAATTTCACACCCCTAAGTGACACTTGCCATTGTGTGTACATAAAGTTAGTAGATACATGTATATAGCTATTTTTATCCAGCTGACTAGATTTTTTTTTTCTTTAATAAAATATTGTATCGATTGTTTCCTAGATGTTTGAAAATTATGCATTCTTATGTAATATTATTATTAGTTAACCATATGTGGTGATACTCTACTTAATTTTACTGTACTTAGGTCCTATGGGAAGTTAATCAATGGAAAGGCTATAGCAGATGAAATTTTACAAGAAGTCAAACCCGAGATTGTGAAGTTGTCCAAACTGAAGGACCGGATACCTTTGCTGAGTGTAGTTCTGGTTGGAGAAGACCCTGCCAGTCAAACATATGTGAGAAAAAAGATCAAGACAGCTGCTAATACAGGTAAGGCATACACTGTATTGTATATATTCGTATTTGCATGAAAACAGATGCGGATGTGACCGTATGGATACTGAGAAGTAATCCGATGATGCTGCTGATACGTTCTGTGTTTACATTTATCTGATAAATCCATACTAGAGTATCTGGTGAGTGGTTTCAGGTTGTCTCACTCAGTATATGGTTTTGTGTACGGAAATATACCAATTGCTTCAAGTTTCGATCCAAACTTGCCTTGTTTGAAACTTGTAAAAGTGTCCCCACCCACTGCAGTACAAATAGAAACACTCCTTATATGAACAGTTAGTGTGTCCGTGGATTACAAATGTGAGGTCGCTTAACACTGGTTTAACTCAGATCTAACTGATTCATAATAACTTAATAATTAATGAAGTGCAAACAGTGTGAACTGAAAAATACAGTGACAGCAACCAACGAAATAAGGAATCGGCTATATCATCCTTGCAGTATAGACTACATTGATGGATACATGGATCTATACTATAGAGGTTAACAGAGCCTTGTTTACCATAATTCCTGTCTTGACAGTATACCCAAATTAAAATATGCTTCCTCTATGATATTTTACAATTGATCAAGCAAATCAAATACATTGAACTTTACAATATTTAATAAAAAACCTCAAAAGTCTCTTCCATTTACAGACTCAATTTTACTTTACTGCTATGTTAAGTCATAGACTGTCAGAATTAAAATTTGCTAAAACTAATTACACAGAGCCTCTGAAGAAGTTGAATTTATCCTAAAAGAGTCTGCCAAGTTTGGGTGTTATATGTGGGATTATTAAAACTCAGCAAAATTGTGTGTGCAGGAATACAGAGTGAGGAGATTAAGCTACCTGACAGTGTCAGTGAGTCCGACCTTCTTCTCACCATAGAGAATCTCAACAAACGGAGTGATGTGGATGCGATCCTGGTACAGCTCCCTCTACCAGAGCATATTAACGAGAGGAAGGTGTGTGACGCTGTGACGAGACGTAAAGATGTCGATGGTTTCCATGTGGTGCACATGGGCCGTCTACTCTGTGACGTTGATACTATAATACCATGTACACCTGCTGCTGTCCTAGAGATTCTACATAGAACAGGTACTTCAAGCCAGTAATCCTTAACACAAAAGCCTCTCATCAAATCAAAGCTCTTTACAAAAGAGCAGCTTGACATTGTTGATTGACTATAGAGATGTGCACATGATCTAAAAATGTGTTATTTTCTGAATGACATCACAAAAACAACAGATCTTAGAAACTTGAATACTGCTACAGTTTTCAGACAAAATATGTCAGCTCTGTGTTGTGTGGAAGCTAATTTGGCTGTATTTAAAGAAAAAGGCTTATTTTGTGGTACCATTAAGTTGTTAACGCCATTTCTTTTTCTTTTTATTTCAAGGAGTAAAAACTTGTGGAAAGAAGGTGACAATAGTGGGGAGATCTAAACATATCTGTTTACCTCTGGCCATAATACTACAGGCTGACGGTAGCAAGCTATCAACTGGAGGTAAGGTTTGGAGTTAAACCCATGCTGACATTGGAGTGTCCTTCACAATCTGAGTCTAACCAGATCTAAATTATCTCCCTTGTATTATATCTGACAAGATACAACAGGGCATCCATTCGAAAAGTCTAGATGGCCAATCCCATGAAATTGGAAAGCGGATGATTTTGTGCGCAAAATGTGTTATCAAGCTGGTGTTTCATGTAACCTTTGCTTTGTTCTCATCCAATTTTCCTTTTGTGATTTAAATTGCTATCAACCTTTATAACAGGAACTGGTGAACAAAATATAGTTAAATACAATTGATAGGTAGATTTACTAGGCATCAAGCCACATTCCATTTAAATTGCAATTGTATATTGTAAACAACTAAGTGTGGAAGTCTTTGATGTCACAACAATGGAATGTCTTTACCATTACCATCAAATACTAGAGAACCACACATCATATTTTTATGATTTTGGTGTGATATAATACTTGGTATAAAGTTTTATTTCAAATACTATTGAAATTGTTCTTGAAAAACAAAATAAGTCAGCACTCAGCAGACACTATAAATGTCTTAACAGTTTATACTCAAATGTGTCTTTTCCGTTACTCAAATGTGTCTTTACCACAATAATTGTCTGTAATTGTAATAATTTGTCTCTTCCGTTATTGCCCTGTCTCATGTAACGGTAAAGACCAAGTGGATTTTTTAAAATGTTTGTAATTCCACCAAAAGTTTCAATCTAGCTTTGCAGCTTCACCACATACATGATGAAGTTATTTATGAAGTTTATAAACTAAAACAATTAGCTAACTGTACACTTCAATTTTCAAATGTGTCTTTACCGTTAATTGTCCCTTTCTGTGGAAATCGCCCTTATATGGGCCAGCACCCCTGGTTCAGTGGTTAGTATGTCGGACTGCTGATTCTCCTTCCATGTGCCACTCACCAGTTCAAGTCCCTTTGTGGACCTCAGGTAAGTGAGGTGACTCCAGCACTAGTGAGGGTGAGGTTTATGAGGTTTCGTCCAGGTTTTTCACTGGATTCAACAGTTTTTTGCAGAAAAACGCACACCTAAGAACTGTAAGAAGTCACATCTGATCACATCTGATGAAAAATGTCCAGAGTGAGAAATAACTTTCATTTTCAGCACTAATATTTCAATATCTGTCTGACATTGAAAATAATACATACATATAGCTTGATACATAGATTTAATAGACTGTAAAGCTGGTTCTTGAATACCATACATTTTACATGGAAACAAACCAGCTTTGTTTTTACAGCTAACAGGTTTATATATTTTCATTCCTGATATTGATTTCCCTCACCTGAGAATTTGTTTTGAACTATGTTTCAGGGGATGCAACTGTGACTATATGTCATCGGTATACATCAGCAAAGATGTTATCCCAGTGTACACAGAATGCTGACATAGTCATATCAGGTACAGGAGTGCCTCACCTCATCACTAGGGATATGGTACAGGAAGGAGCTGTGGTCATCGATGTAGGCTTCTCCAGGTTATATAACCCAGACACTGGAAAATCTAAACTTATTGGAGATGTAGATTTCGCAGGTGTGTATACTGTGTGTTGTTTGTGTCTATAAGTTTCTACAAGCTAGTTGTCTCAACAACAAAAAAACCAACACCGAACTCCTATTTAACTCAGGTGCTGATTTCCAAAAGGCAATTTTTTACTTAAGTGAAAATCTGATAATGTAAATGACTCCGATACTTTTGAACTCCGACACTGGATATTTTGGGATGAATATCATAGTGACACTAAGTAAATAGGCAATAGGTAATAATAACATATATGATCAATACAATCTTGAATTCCTGATTTTGGATTTTTACGTAAGTCAAAATTTGTTTCATGAAATCAGGCCCAGCTCCTGAGCATTTCTTCATACCCTAAATCACATCAAATTCGTCCATAAAATTACTATTTTGGAAGCTATTTAAAAGACTTGGAAATTGTGTCTGAGAGGCAGAAGATGAATTTTTCAGTTAGAAAGCATCAACATTTGTCTGAAAGCATAAATTTGTTCGATTACATGCTATAATATTGTCACAACAAACAAACAAGTTAGGATTTGTCATGGAGGAAATTTGAGGTGATTTATGTGTACAGGTGGTGAGACCTGTGCTATTGGTAGAAGTACAGGATTCGGGTCTTTCCATAGTTAACCAAATTCATTTTAGGAGGACTAATTTATAGATTTTCCACGTTGTTCAACGTGCCTAAATTGGCATTTTTGCAACAGATTTTTATTAAATTTGTCAATCCACACTTCAGATGAAGTTTGAATCCTAAAATTGTTTTGGATTGTTTTTCATAACTGTACATTTATGTTTAGAAAATCAGCAGAGCAGTGACAAATTTAATACCAGGCTATCTTGAAAATTATAAAGTACCAATGTTTATCTTTTACCAGAAAATTTTACAGCCCATGTCTGGCTTATGTAAAAACATTTCAAAATAACTCACAAAGGTATACTTTTTATGGGTGAAAACATTGTTATAAAATTAATAATCACGATCTGGGCAGCAACGTTTGGATCTGATTTTTATGGTTAGTTTTAAGCTGTTGTCAATAAAAATAACCCCCTGAAACCTTGTAAATAACCACTCCTTGCTCACAAAATTGAATACATAGACTGAATTTAAAATTGGTTGCTTCAGGAGCACAGGATAAACTACAGAGAGTTATCTCCCTTATCCTAGTTTTTCTATGAATGTAACATTGGGAAACTTAAGTGACGTTTAATGACCAAATTATGGTTTATTCTTCCTTAATATTATATTATTTGGATTGTTATATCACAAGTTATTTCCCTTTTGTAAAATCCATATTTATGATGAAATGTTTAAATTATCAGGATATGAAAATGATGAGGCCCATTATCAGTGTAAAAAATGTTAGACTGAAAGTTGATTTTGTTGCATTTTAAACATAATTGAATTTACAAATCATTAAATTGCAATAATTTTATCCCTTTTATTTAAAGTAAAACATTCAAAGTTTATGATAGTGAAAAAATTAATTCAAAATCATTGACAAGGGCTTGAGATTAATCGGAATATGACAGCAGACTAGGCTCCCCACTGTTTCTTTTTCCTCATATGTTGAATTGTAGTTCCAGTGATTAAAATAATAATGGGTATTACACTCTAATCTCACACTGTAACATCTATTGACAAACTCAACCACAAGCTGTTCAACAAAATTTTGACTGAATTGATGGTCAATCTTTAAATGCTGATTTTGGTGGATTCAAAATAGCATTTTGCTTATTTCTAGACTTTTTGCCTTAGTCTAGAAAGTTTGCCTTAGTATTTTTTAGTGTTTTCTGAAAAATATATATTTTTTATTTTTATACGATTTTTTTCTATGGTTGGAAAGACAAAAAACTTTCGAAAAAAGGAGTTACCACCTTCTGCTCAAAGGCTATTCGACTAGATGAACTAATTTTTTTGGTGTTGATTTAATTACATTATGAGAAATAAATCCCCCAAAATGAATGCATTTTTTTTCTTCCGATATTAATTTAATTTGCAATAACTTTTAAATATATTATTGCATCTTCACCAAATCTAAATATTTGTAAACCTGAGCATCCAAGCTTTGTAAAAAATATATATACATATTATATTCTGGACAAAAATAGATGTAGACATTTTTTCTTCTTCTGAAAATCAATCAAGTAAGACCGGTTAAGCCATAAACCGAAGATAACTTTTTAGGAAGTAGAAAAAATGCAATAGGATTACAATTATTTTGAGTTCAATTCCTTCCATTATGAATTTATGATCCTTTCAAACTTCAGATTAAAGGATAACGCTGAAGTGTTAAAAATATATAAATGAATAGTAGCACGGTATCATGGGTATTAGTTTCATTTCATCAGCTAGATGAAATACAGATTTTTTGACTCCGGTCTTGATAAGACTTATCTACATCTACATGTAGGTACTTTGTGGACTCTAAGTCACTCAGGGCTAAGTCTTTAGCATACAATTTCATTAACATTTGACCAGCTTTACTGCTGGTATTTTTTCCTTTTCTTTCCTCTTTCCAAGTTTAAGAATAGATATTTTTACAATTATAAGAATCAGTTAACAAAGTTTTTGGCTATTTAACTGTATTTCTTACAGCTTGAATTGTTAAATGTAGTTAAAATTAACTTTGTTCAGAAGATAAATGACTTTTTGTTTTCATGTAGGAGTGTCTGAGAAAGCAAGTTTAATCACACCAGTTCCAGGAGGGGTGGGGCCAGTTACCGTGGCAATGTTGATGAAGAACACGTTAAGATTGGCCAAAGGAAACAATGATTGACAGATTACAATGATGAATTTCCTAGTGTGATACAAAATAGATTTTATCATTCTGTTTTTATTATTTTATTTATTTCATTTTATTGTTTTATATAATTTGCTTTTATCTTGTAATTAAATATACAGTTAGACAAAGAGTGAAAATAAAACTTTATATTGCAGCAATAACTTTTACATAGAGTATGTAGTGTATTAGGATGAATACAAATTGTCTCACTTCAACATTGTTGTTTTGTGTATTTATTCAATACCATTCATGATAGCAATCAGAGTTTCATCATTATGCATACGGTACCAAGAAGGTTTTTTTTATTCAAAATGGTATGGTCCCTGAATCAACCTTTAAGCAAGAGTGCAACCTATTTTGTTCTAGATATGTTTTGGTGAATTGTTTTAGGTTCTTAACTGTTCAGACATCAACTGATCCTGTTCAAACCCGTTCAATGGATCTTACAGATTTATCAACCCTGGGTGAACAGCATAGAGATGAACAGTAACCTCAGATATTGCCCAGTCCTCTCTGTTGCTTTTTCCAGTCTTTAAAGTAGTGAAATACTTCTGAGCTAAAGGTTACATGTATCTATTGGACAGAAGTCCTCTTTGTTTCATACTCAAAACCATCCCTCGTCAAGTCACGCTACTATCGTTATTATATGGCATTCATTTTTAAAATGTTCTCAACCTACCCTTTATAACCAGCCCTCCAGATATTGGGACATGTCTTTTGGGGTGTTTTTATATCGCTAGCTGTGGCTTTGGAGGATCATTAATTTCTGTCACTTATTGTTGGAAGAGCACTGACATGCTCCAGTGTGAAATATTACTATTATTCCACCGTATCAACAGAAATCAAGCAGCCTCATGTTTTGTAATGGCACATGATTTGTTCTCGACCAATCAGAACAAAACTATTTGACATAAGGTATAACAAATATAAATGCCATATCATTCAGCACTGTGTTAAACATCAATCAATCAGTCAGAACTATCCTTCTGTCTTCAAGTCGAAAATGCCAAGTTTTGTAAACTATCTAGAGTAGATTAAGCCAATCCTGTCCTGTTTAAAGAACCCATATGACATCAAGGTCAATTGGGTAACTTGCCCGACATTCATTGCGCGTAAAAACTAGCGATTTAAACAACAAATATGGTGCCACTTTCACATTGTAACGACAATAAAACCGGGTATGATATTTTTACACCTATATGTTAATATGAAGAAAGTTTATCAGTTTGTCATACGACATATTGTGAAAGTGGCTCCAGATCTGCACGATACTCATAACTAGCCTCTTCACCATCTACTATGATCTGCATGATACTCATAACTAGCCTCTTCACCATCTACTATGATCTGCATGACGCTCAATTCTAGTCCCCTGACATCAATTCTGATTCAGGTTTGTTAATAGTCCAAACCCAATCATATTGCATTATAGTCAGTTATAGGCCCCACCATTACTTGCATAAAAAAAATGAAGGTGATGTATGGGTAAGACACAATGGGAATTCATTGTACTGTGTTAAGGTTCATACTAACCTAACCCTAACAAAACCTATAAGGTGCACTCTCATGGAATGATTTGTAGTTACAACTTGGTGGCATCCCCCTCATTTTTTGCATTTTGATTAGTCGCTTTTTCTGTATTTTTTTCTCCACCAATCAAAATGCCACAAATAAGGGGAATCCCCTGAAGTTGTAACGACAAATCGTACCATGAAAATGCACCGTTACAATAACTTTTAACATTAGACTTTAATTGACGCATATCTTACATGACAGATGTACTGATTTCAGTACCCCAGTATTTTCTTTATTATGCAGCATGACCTTAGGTAAACAGTCAACCTCAACTGTTTGTTTAGAAATATACATGGTATTGAGCCAATCAATCTATCTGAAGAAATGTACAAACAAAGACAGTAACACTTTAAATTAGTAATTGTAAAATTTATAATGAATTTATTATGCCTATTACACAAGATTACAGCTCTATTTAGTTATTAGCAACAATACTTCATGACAAATACTTCTCTACGGTTCTCAACAGTTCAGTTCAAAGAAAGTGTAAAAAGCATCAGAACAGGTGTCAAACAGAAAATTAAAATGTATTATTTACAATGACTTTTATTGGCAGCTAGATGGAACCAAAACTTTATATTTACACCCATTGAAATACATATATCTTGAGTTTAATTTGTTATTTTATTTCTGAATGTGTTAAAATGATCTACTTTAAGTGATAACAAAATTTATTGCACTTACATGCCAACAATTACTGGAGATAAAAGTTTGAACAGTTCCACTTGGAAACACAAAGACTCCAGAATTTTCTACAAGGATTTTCTTTATCTGATTTACACATAAGTACCGGGTAATAGTCTATATTAGGTTAAAGTATAATTGATTGATTGATTGAAAGTGAGTGTTTTACGTGATATTCAGCGGCATTTCAGCTACGCTGTTCAGTGAACACAGGTTAAAGAATGAAATGTAAATTTAACCAAATAGGATCCCATATTTTTCTCTGCTGAAAACACAAAACTTTGCAGTGCTGTGCATTCATTCTGTTGAGGACTGGGATTTGAGACCACAACCAGTCCCTTAAGATAACAACCCCTCTATAGGGGACACATCTACAGTACTCCCCAAATGCCACTTTGCTGGAATAAATATATGCCACTGTATAAGACACTTCACTGATACATGGTGGTTTCCAGCCACTGAAACAGACAAAAAAACAAATAATGATAAAAAGGTAACAAATGCAAGCACTTATCACAGTGTTTTAACAGAATACAAAAGTAATCCTTTGATTTCAATAATGATCTTTAGATATAAAAAGAACTACCAATTTCAAATCATTTGCTGAGTTTTGTCCAATGCCTTTCAAACCACATACTTTTTTGCCAATTCACTTTTCCCAAACTAAATTGCTTACATTTTACTTTAAAATAATAAAATTTATTTTGGGGCTAATTTTTATAGATATTGTTGCTAAAAGTCATTTTCTCAAATCAGTTGATAGCGCATATTTATATTCAAGTTTTTTTCAAATGCCCTATGGTAAAGAAGTTACCATAACAAAGACTAGCACAGTTTAGACCAACATTGTTGATTGTGATAAGAGGTTTGCCATGTATAACAATATTTGCTACATTTGTATCACATATTTTCTATATCATGTACATGGTCATTACTCATTACCTTCTCTTGAGATGTCTGTATGTTTTTATAACAGGTCAAAATTCAGATCTGTTAAGAAATTTCTTTGTGTGTTTATCTAGAACATGAGCTGACTCATTGGTGGTAATAAATCGACATCCTCTGTCAGTGTGACTATTTTTTTAGAAATATAAACCGATTACCTGGTTCACATCCAGTGTGGCAGTTGTTCCTGACTTATTGTACGTCTTAAACGCTTCTGTGTGAAAAAAACAAAAAACCCATAAAACATATTTATTACTGTTGAATGTTTTGTATTTATAACCTTCAATCATATTATCACACAGAAAAACACACAAAATTAAACGAATAACACCTTCCGCATGGAATAATGTCATGAAGCCCAATTATACACAAGGTTTATTTAAACTTTTATTTAACAAATTATTAGTTAGTAAAAGACATTATTTTATTGAGGAAAGTACCACCACAACTTATGTTTAACAATTAAAACAGCTGTTCGAGAGAGGTCTGTTGTGTTTTCATGTTATTATTTTCTACTGTTTTCTTGACTTTGCATGCAGCAAAAGTTTATCTTAAACTGATACAAAAAATGTCAAAATAAAACTATAACAAAACACGGAATATTTTACAGAATACATAAAGCTGTAACTAAGCATCCAAAACATCTCAATATCTGCAAATCTATATTAACACATGCAAAGGCACTATTTAACCATCATTTTTCTGTACCAACAGATTCAATCTGGGATTACAATATACAGGGATATGTATCTCGTGTATGTTGTAATCCCAGATTAAATATATATGTTTTGCAGACCTAGGAAATTTAAATGTTTAGAAAGCTATGATAAATTTGGAGAAAGTCGGACAGTTAAAAAAAACCTCTTTAATTGATTGGTTGAAAAGAAATATGCGTGTTAGCAGACATCCTGTTTAAACACACTACATTCATCACACTATTTGTTTAAACAAAAATCAATATTTCAAAAGTTTGACTAATGATAACCCACACCTAGGTGCAATACATTACCTCATATATTATAAGGTACTGATAAGAAGAAAAAACAGTACGCCCACAATACTTACTGTACATGGCGACCACTCTACTTGAGCTCAACACGAAATCCTCAAACCCCATTCTACCCATTCTTCCTCCGTAACGCCGCACTATTGACTTGAGGACAGAGCGACTGACTGATAAACCTGCACAATAGGAAAGCAAACTATAACATTGGACGGTTGGTGTTTAACGCCGTTCTTCATTGTATTTAACTTATATGACGATGACGTACTCCCAAAGAGTGAACAGTAACACTACCATAACGTTAAGTGTTATAAACAAATGCTATTTTGACAAATTAATGTTCCTCCATAGCTGACCGTATCAACATTCTTCAATTATACTGACATTAGCCAGACTGCTGCAAACTATAGTTTGACTGTAAAGCTTTTTTAATCTATTAGCTGTTCCAAGATTTTATATCCTGGCGATTAAATCAAAGCTACATACTTATATCGACGCATCGTGGCAAAATCGGTTTTGATTGTATGGATATATCTGGATTTACTCGTTCTAAATACATACCGATTAGTTTATAAACCTCAGCCAATTCGTACGTGTCGATGGAGCTGGACTTGTCGCGATCAAAGGCTCGAAAGGCTTCCTATAAGATATAAAATAAATCTGTTAGAAAGTATATATAGTTCAAGTATTACAAATTCAAGATGGTTTTTTTGTCGTTTTAAAGCTGGAAATTAGTGCAGCCCATCTATATTGACTCGTAGTGCACGTGATTAAATGTAGATTAAATTCTCTCGTGAATTTATAGCTGAATGGCTTCAAGGTCTTTCTGGCCACTTGCCTTAAAATGAGCTACAAAGGTATGACAAAATCAGGTTTGTTATAAGCACAATTTGTGAACTAACCAGAAACATTTATTCTTGTATAGATAATGGATACTTACTCTCCAGACTTTTAAGTCGTCCCAGATTTTCTTCACTGTCACTAAATCCACCACACCTTCTTTTCTCTTCATCTGGTTCTTTGGTTAAGGTAATCTAGCTATCGTATTCTACCTTATTTCGAACTCAAACAGTAAGCACCCTACCATCTCAGTAGAGATATTAATTCAGCATCCATAATACATATTCTTTTGTGCAAGTAATTATTTCACTAAATATACCAATTAACGATCCATCACTTTTAATTCAAAGCTTATAGTTTTCAACATTCCACTTCATTTTAGAAATACTAGTACATGATATCACATCACTATAATGGGTAATTTATTTTCGACTTTGTATAGTTTGAAGAAACAAAATATTCATGAGTGTCAGAGTGTGTATATCCACCTGCAAAAACCTATCTATCGTCTTTAAGTATTAGTGTCACTATAAAATAATTAACGAAAACAAGTTTTTTTTTCTGGAGTAATCTGTAAGTTTGTGTTGGAAGGATACGTCATTAGATGTGAGTAAACTTCTGCACGTTTCCAAGGAAAACCCATCGCTCTGGAACCAAACTGAAACAAAACAGATATGTACATTTACAAGGTGAAGTTATGGAGATACACAACTGCTAACAAGTAATGGAAATACCAATAATTATTAATAAATTAATCACACTGGCATACGGATGTCGATTAATTTAAAAACAGGATGAATTAACCAGAGACATGCTTCTAACTATAGATCTTAATCTCGAGTTGTTATGGGTAACCTATACATCCATCTCAAGAAAAGGCTATATGCAAGTAGCCGGCAATTCTCGGAAACTAACAGGCCTTCTAAAACTGAAATCTCCAAGCAAACAATATCATGCCTGCAGAAAAAGATGTCTTTCATAAACCGTTAAGCCCTCTGGCCAAGGGCAGTTTGTTTGAAGAGTACTACTGTGTTTACTTAGCACTTGAAGAAAAGTAACTTTCCAACATTATTGAAACGCTTCACATCTTGGTTGTGCAAGTGTCAATTATTGTTGGAATACACCGCCGTCATATAAGTGAAATACCCTTAAGCACAACACAAAACACCAATCAATCAATCAATCATAAACCATTATCGTGCGCAACATACTCACTGAGTAATCCAGTATTGAACAGGTTTAAACAACACTGTTCCGTTCTGTTAATATTGCCATCTGCACTGATAATATCCAATATTATCATTACATACATATAGCGGAGGCATGCAAGCGTTTTCTTCATTTAAATTTTAAAATATATGTATATAATTTTCCATTGCGATTTATTCTGTACATTGGTGAACCTGCATACGAGTTTTATAGCAGTTGATTTTCCTCGACATATATAAACCAAATAAATGGCAAGTAGAGCAGATCTCTTGTAACTCAAGCCTTTGCCATTCAGTCGCAAAATATATACCTATGTATACCTAACAACTATAAAAGCACAATTTATTCATGAAGTTGTGAGCGCACCTTTTTTCTTTGCCTCGTTGAGAATGTCCCGGAGATCAAAGGGGTCGGCCATTCCACTCCTACCAACATATCTTGAGAATAACTTAAACAAAACGTCGTTGGATTCGTCAACATCAACCTGTAAGATAAACAAATGTGTACACCACGTGTAAGTAGTGAAGTCTAAAAATGAAATGATTTAATAATGTTGGTTGGGATAGCTTTATGGATACAAAGAGAACCAGGATTTGTGTGTGGATTCAAAGAGAATTGCGATAAAAAAACCGGATGGATAACTGGACTCCGAATTAAAAATGCTGGAATTCGGCATAGACTTTGGCATTTACCATATTGGCAGGGTCCCAAGTCGGAGTCATTTCGTTTGGTCCAATGGCAGAATGGCAATTTGCGCAACTTGATAGACAACATCGTTTAAACTTAACTACAACCCATGTGGTGAGCAAATAACCCAATCTCAATTACCACGCGGAAGAGACGCCTTTAAAAAACATCCTGAACTTTAAAAAAGTATAGCTTCATCTACTTTGAGAGGGTCTCCCCCTTAGTGGACCTATCTGGATGCAGTTGGTGCTAAACAAGACAGTGGACACCAAAAGGTGTATTTAAAGTTACAGAGCATCATACAGTTTGATGAGCTGTTTTTATTCTAAGCATAACAAATAGCCTGAATTCAGTATGTCAATTAGGCCTGTAACTGAACAAATTCAACAAATATTGATTTTGACTGGGATATTTCATTCTTACCTCTAAGGGTCCATTCGGAAGGTCAATTGGTCTGAAACAAATATAAAAGGGGACTCAAAAATAGGTTTGTTTCTGTTCATATCTTTGTTGTATATGGTTTATTTTTGCAACAAAAAATCTCATGGGTTATAACCAATATGCTGCAATCAGTATGATAACCTGAGTAAAGTGCTTGTTCTAAACTTATGAATAGATTTATTTGTTTGTTTGATTGGGGTTTAACGCTTATGAAATAGAAATAGAAATATGACGGGCCGGGTGATTACATGTACAGCCTGGTATATGTAGCGTTACATTAGGATTTACAAATAACGACAGCTGTTTTTGTAGTCCCTACTTACGCACTGTTAGTTTTCTTTTCGGCAAAAAACCTGAGTAAAAAATCTGACTCCGCGTAAGGTTTATATGTGGAGGGAATGATGACGTATTTGCCGGGGTCTAACTCAAAGCGGATGGTCTTTTCTCGGTACGGTGAATACAGTCCCGATGACTTCTTTAGGATCAAGGCACTCCGTTCATAGTTTTCCCTGAGGGGTTCCTCCCGGGCACCTGGGCGTAACTTAAGACAGGAAAAATGGGAAATCTATTAGCAACAGAAGTCGGTCCAGGTTTTGGTATCTCAAAGGGCAAATCCCACAACTATCAGGACCTAAATAAAACGGCTTTTCTTTTATCACTTATCATCAGAAGCATAAGATATGAATTCTCACAGAAAATCTTCCAGAAGCATAAAGATGAGGGCATGAAAGAGCCATAACCCTTTTACCAGTTACATTCCTATCAACTATCGGGGGCCCATCATCGGCGACAACCTTTGAAAATCCATATGGTGTTGTCATATTACTCGAATTAATGAGCGAATATAAGATACAATTTTGGAAATCTATTTACTGATCTATTGACCAGTTTTCTTTACCATCAGTATATATACGTTAAATGTTTACAAATATTGTATTGTAAATGTAGTTATGATTAGACAGACCTGGTAAATATCAAATCCAATACTGATGTTTTTACTCCGTTCCTTGACCACCTCTAGTAAGGAGATGACCACAGTACTTCCATTTGTCTCCGGGTCCAAGTTTAACCGAAACTGTGGATTCTTCCAATAAAGAGCTGTTATAATAAACAACAATATGTGCTCAAGATAAATTACATGCATGGGTATATTGCACGGAATTGTTTAAGTAAATGGTGCTAAGGTTGGTAAAACAAATTGATATAGGAGAAAATATAAAAGGGAAAAAAAACGATTGCAACTGTTAACCATTTTTTGTTTTGTTTCAATGCCACGTGGATCATCTCAATTTTTCTTCAGCCTCCGCCATACAACTGTTAGTAAACATTTTTGCTATATGATGAAACGCACAGCAGTATAATACACTGTGAATAAATCTATTGCACATTGAAATAAACGGTAACTCGGTGATTATATACGACAGTGTTGTAAAAAGACAAAAGTGCTCTGTGACATGGTTTATAGAGAGAGAATCGAAAGGAATTGAAATAGATTGGTCAAAAATGGTCTGTGTACGATTTCCTGTTCTCTTATACCATGTATTTGCAGCATTTTTTGACTCAAAGGCTTTACATTTCATAGTTATGTATGTGTGAGTTACCTGTCCCGATATAAGTGAATTACCCTTGACTGTGTGGTTATAAATGTCATAGATACAAATGACTTCCTGATTCTTCATTTAGGCGCAAAGTTTCAATATCTATTCTCGCTGTCAATATAGCGTAGGTTACTATTGCTATATATGACAGAGACATGACAGTGATGATCGACACAGAAACGTTGAACCTAAACAAATAAGTCTTTAATATGTTAGCATATATTATACCAACTTCTGAGTGGCTCTGAACAAAACCTCAATCAACCAATGATTTAATTCATGTGATGCTATATGCGTGCGGTGTTTCGAATTAGAAACAAAGGCAACCAGCTATATCAAGGTGAACGATAGACATCATAAAATTGACAGGTATTTAATTTGTCATACCTTGATAGGGCGGGTTGCCACACCCACCCGCTGATACCCCACGGACCCAGGAGTCTCGGAATACCGCTGTTTCCCACTCCTTCTTTTTCTGCAAGAGAAGAAAGATGTTTCTATTAGGCCATCACTTATAATTCCACTAAAGGGAAATCATACTTTTGACAAATGTAACATTGAGATTTTTTGCATTAACTGTGTCTTTTGTAAGTCATGCAGGTCAACGATGGATACCTTGGGACTCACACAAAAGTGAAAGGGTTGACAAATTACGCCTTTTCTTGGCTGGAATCATTCATTTATTGGTCGGTTGATTGATTGACACAATACATGAATAGCAAAAGACCAAAGGATTTATCACGTTTTGCTGAATCGAATAACACGTGAATATACAACTGTTTTAGGTCTTTATAATTCATCGTCCTGTTTTGATTTTAAAAACTGAATAAAGGGGAAGCATAACTTTAAAACCGTTACAACCCATTGCATGGAGGATACGTACTAGATCTTGAGCAACTTCAGCTGTAAGAGCATCGGGTATAAGGTGGGTGAATTCTATCTCACTAAAATGTTCGATCATGTCCTCTATCGCCATCCTGAAAGTGAAACCAATAAAAGTCAAGTTCAACCACTGAGAATAAAAATACGAATCAATATCAGACCAATTAGAATCCATGTGAATCCGATCGGAATCAAGATCAAAATTGTCGGACTAAAATGTGGAAAAAAGTAACACCAGGGAAATCGTATATAATAAAATTGATACCGTTGTCATCAGTATTCAACAGCTACATTTGAAACCGTAGATGACACATTGATTATTCAATTTCATTCCTTTATAATTTGTGTCTAAGAAACACATGGTCACATTGTTAAACGACTTTTTGACATCTGTCGCAATCAATGGTAAAGACTGTAAATGCGAGATGAAAACTCACCAGAACTCTCCTTCTTGACTGATTGACAGTCCCACCTTTTTCCTGTCCTCCATCGTTAACATCTTCCATTGAGTTGACCTGCGAGAAGAGGCAATTAATATGACCCGTCTCAGATCAAATTGTTTAGCCATATACGTTATGTGTAAATATATTGACTTGCGTGACTGTGTCTATATTTTCTCATCAAAGTACCAAAAATATAAAACAATGTGCAACAGAAATTTATTCGAAGTTATCTCCAAAGAACTAAGGGTTAATGCTGTAAGCCCATAGCATACGTGCACATGGTCAGATCAAATAATAACAACACTCAGATATTTACAAAGTAGTGTCAGTCGACATATGCCAAAAGACCAAACCAAACAGTGGGTAATTCTTTATGCAGTAGTCGTTTGTGATTCGCAATTAATATTGTCTATACACGGAATAGTGACATTTGAATGGGGGGAGTGAGTGCTCAGTTAGTCTCTCTCACAAGAAATGTATTGATGGAGCGCTTCCATCAGTGCACCTGATTAAATTTGTAATCAGTAATATGACATTAAGCATGCATAAATGTTACCAGTCTTTCTCACCTGTCACTCCAAGCGCCATTCCACTCCCCTTTACCCCAGGGATTTCGTATTCGGACCAATCTGTATTTCTGATTACCTTTTTCTATCTGTAAGTCATAAAAGAATATGTAATTCACAAATAGTTTTAGCATAAATGTTTTCATTTCTTTTTAATTTTCTGGAATAATTAGAAGAGATTTCGAGTCGGTTGTATAACCTGAACACCGCCGTAGAGCGGCTTCACGTCACAGTATAGTAACTTAAAATGACTGTACAGAATATTCGCTGTTTTGGGATAACACTTTCTTATAGTTTGAACAGATTCTAGTTCAGAAAATGTGGAAGGTTGACACCTGTCGGGAATCGAACCCACGACCGATCTATAGATAAGAATAAAGCGCGAAGTGTTTTGCGCTGTGGGTAAAATAATGTTACTCAATGGCTATATATGAAACAGTATGGCAAGGAAATATACCGTCCTTAACCAGAGGGATGGATGTTTTTGGTACATTCAATGTTAACGTCATATCTACAGTTCACAGCTTGAATAAGGCATCAATAAAGGGCATGTTTGTGTAAGAACCTGATTCACCTGAATTAAAACGACAATGACACTTCGTGTGTTGTTTTGATGTAGCAATGGGTCTGCATAACTCCCTACCTGCCGTGCGGAACTAAGAGAGTATTCTAAGAGAACGAAATAATTACGAAAACACTCGAGACTCATCTTCAACATTTTTGTGTAAATTTCTGTAGTTTGGCTACCGACTTTTGACTATTGTGGTGAAAGTTTGGTGTTAAAAAATGACCCCCGTAGGAAATGGCCACCCAAGAAGTACTTCATGTCGCACAATTACAATTCCTGATAATGACAACTTAAACATCGCTGCGTTAAATATTATATCCATTAAGTTGTATTTATGATAAACTTACGAACCGACCATAAGATTCCAGTACTCATATGTTTGTGGGACTAAAAGCCATGCAACTTTTTGGGAAACAATACATATTGCTTAATCTTTTCTTGGAGAAAATGCTTTTTTGCTAACAAGTGGTTGTCAATATCGCGTTTATTCTCTTGAACTCAATGATAGAATGGTACTTACGAGGGCCAATTTAGTAACACTGTAAGCATGACCCTGATAAAGTCCGTTGGCTAATTTTATTTCTCTACCCGTCTGATTTTTTGGTTTCTGAAAGAGTGATGTCATAATTAAAGACCATATAATGAGGATAGATGGTACACATATTAATAAATAGATATAACGGTTCCGATACTGATAGTTATGCAAAGCAACAATTTCTAAGGAAAGTCATAACCTATTTTAAAACTTCATTTAATTAATTTGTTGTTCAGAAAAATGATCATTAATTTATGTCCAGATCTGTTACCCAAATAACTCATTACAAATATAGAATGAGACGGCTTGGTTGGCAAAAGGAAACAACGAACTTACAGCTGTAACTCTGCTTCTAAACTTTTAGTATGTGCTATTTTAATCACCCTACAAACTGTTTGTTTTCTTTCGTATTATTAGAAATTACTGATAAACACTGTTTATTGAAATTTAAAAGACGTGCAATATAGTTAACTCACAAATATAGCTCCAGCAATAAGTGAGTTCATATAATATGTCCGAGTGAATATGTCGTAGAGTGTTTCAGCTCGAGGTTTCTTGTCGTTCTCCGTCATGTCAATCAACTCTGAGATTCCGCCAGTCATGTCAACAAAGGCATCGTGGACCCGCCCACCATCTATTGCTTCATAGCAACCATACAATCTGAGGATAAACAACAGAGTAGAATACTATATCTAAAAACACCAAAGAAGCTTTTTATCTTCGCGACCAAAAATTAAGTAATTTGCTCTTTTAATGCTGAATTGTTGAAATGCTAATTGAAACTGGATGAGGTCAATTGTTGCAAGAAATTGTGATATTGGAACGATGCACTTACTTAGCATATGCTTTTTCAAGCAAGGCCGACCAGAATTCGTTAGGTTCTCCCACATTACGTGCATAGATAAGAGATCGTCCTCTGTAGGTAGGGAGGCGATCGTCCACTGTTACTTCGGTCCATTTGTCGTACGTCCAAAAATTAAACCGAAATAGACCTGTAAAGAAAAGAATCATAAAATAAAACAATCTTACGATCGACAAGGAATGTGTTTAAAAACATGTCTGTCTTTATTAATAATGCAAGTTTATATTTCCTAATGGATAACTATAAAATACAGCTATTGACATGTGAACGCAATCCTATATTTCTGACAATAAATCACAAAGGTATTAAGAACGCTCGTGTTCAATACACTGATTGAACTGAAGGTAAGAAGTATATGGAGGAATATATTTGAGGTATCATCCGAACAGAGTATGCAACGACTAATTGCCCTAAAGACAACGCCTACATTGACGTCATATCTAACACGACAAATGTACTCTAATTTCACTGTGTAACATACCGACATATCCTCTTCCAAAGCCTTGGTCAAACGGGACAACTCGCTGTAGTAGTTTTTGGTTCGTGGCAGCAATGGTGGCAGCTCCAGCAATAAACCAACAATCACCTGAGAGAAATTAAAAGTTAAATAAAATAACAATTTACAAATTTAGGCTTGTATTTCAGAAATTAACGTTTTTTGGCCATTTCAAATTCCATGCGATGAGGGAAACAGCATCTACCTATCTATCAAATATGTAGCAACGCCAATGTACAGTCTCCATGGTAGTTGCATAACTAATCTCTTAACGTAGAAATATATAAGAATCACAATGTGTGTTGATAGCAAATAGCAAATAACATAGACAAAGAAATTGGTCTTGTTCAACACTTACCCAATTCTCCCTGGTTGACGTCATAATGTGTGGCACTCTCGTTGATAAATATCGGATTGGATACCAGCTCCTGCAAATACAGTCAAGTGCATTGTTAATCTACGACATGAAAAAACAAAATGGCAATGGAAACATGTGTCCACGATTAATCAAAAATGAAAGTTATAAAGAGGAACCTTTCGAACCAGTTAATTCATAATGTTGGCAGTAACGTTTGACGTATGGTATTATACCTTCCCATGCTATCAGAGTTGAAGTTCTAATTAACCTTTAGTTCAATTTAACCTGTATATTAATAGCAACACAAGTATAGTAACAACTCCGAAGAATTAAGATTATGAAATATAATGCATTAATTTTATCTCAACCATTCGGTTTATTTAATAAACCATGAGCAGGGCTCCTGAAGTTGGTTTGTTAAATACAACGACACGTGAAGACAAAATGAACTATATCTCTTTCTTCTGGGTTGTAACAATACTTTACTATGTTAAACTTTTCTCTCGGTTGCAGTAATGTAATTCCGAACACAGAGAATTAACTTCATAATCTGTGTTCGGAATGATTTTCGGAATTTCGTTGATTACTTTGTCAATCTTATAAATCTTTATCTAGAAACATGTTCAAACTAATCAACTCTGAGTAGAAAATATCCAGCGATTGTAAATAGTGTACCGTGAAATAATTAGCGACAAAGTGTAATAAACGACATTTCCAAAAACAACATTCGGGGAGTTTTAATTTAAACTTACAACAGTGCCCACAACATTTTGACTTGTACACCACAGCGGTGAAACAACCAGTTTATCTACTACCTGTACATGCAACCAGAGACGTGTAGATATTACGTCACCTACACACCTACACTAACCATGACACTGTTACAAATGGAACAGGAGTTATATTTGAAATCAAGTTCTCGTACCTGAATTCAAGGTTACAGTTCAAAAGGAAATTCAAAATGTTATTATGTTGCCATATTAACTAAATAAATGACAATTCTGTTGTTGTCCTGAACTGAACGTGTTTGGTGAACCATAGCTAGTACTTGCTCTATTTGATTCAAATAGCGTACACCATATCCCTTACAAATTTGTAAAAAATGGTTTTGTTAAGGTGTAAATGTAGGATTCTTTTGTACGTTTAGCGGTGTAAGCCCAGTTCAGTGTGCATCGCCTAGGTATTTTGACTATAACCGTCACCGTCTTAACATGTAGTGTGTGTATAAGAGTCCTATGATATTTGAAGGTTACAAACTGCGATGAGTCTATGCATTTCAAACAATAGAACAACACGTATATTATTCGGCACCTTGAGACCTGGCTCATTTCAACTACATCGAGTGACTTGACCATCTTATAGAAACATCATCTCTGGCAATTAAATGATAGTTTGTTGGCTAAGCATATGATTTGAAATCCATGCAATTGATTAGGTGATATTAAAGTGTCGTCAAATGTTCAGAAATGGTTTTTTTTAAAATGGCAATATTTAAATGGTGTTAATTTGATAGTTCTATTTAACGATATTCTTTATCGAACCAAATATCTATTAAAATATTCAGTGGCTCAGGTAAATAATTAAGTCCATTGATAAAGTCTTTTTTTGATTGATTTATTTTCAAGAATAAGCCATTTGGCCCTGTCGCCCTTCTCCTGTCAATTATAAATACATAATACATTACAATCAAGATCTAGCTTCGGTGCCCACAGGTACAGTTATACAAATCATGTAGTTGTCTAAGCCTTCAAAGCTAGAGCCTCCGTCAGAAAATTGCTTAATTTGATCATATGTCTCTTTGTTTTTACATTCAATAATTGTTTCAGTTTTTGAACATTTGGCCATACACACATTTTTTTATCAACATATTTATTTCTGAGGTGTGAGTAATAACTACAACACCATAAGAAGTGATACTCATCTTCTATTTTCCCCGAATTGCACATTTTACATAGGCGTTGGTCCCTTGGAATGTTGTTTTATCTGCCTGTCTCAATAAATACAGCATGGTAACCACTTTTAAATCGCGCAATCGATTTAAAAACGTAATAGCTCACAATGTATTGATTTGTCAATAAAAGGTTCCATACAGAATTCTTGCTTAATAATTGAGTACAATGAATATCTTGAAGAGGTGTTGATAACAGCAAAACAATCCTGAGTAAAACGATCTTTGACAGTTCTTGTAACTTGTAACATATTTAGAGAAGTAATATGTTCTGATTGTAATAAGTAGCTATATCCATTACTTTGTAATAACTCTTTCAATTCGTGACTCCAGTTATAAATTCTTGTTTTGCATGTTCTACTAAATTGTTCTGAATATAATTGGTAGAATAGGGGAGTTTTGTTATTAACAACTTTTGTTCAGAAATTCAAAATTCTATTACAGCAATCTATTTTTAGACTAAATATCCCTAATTCTCCATACACAAACATACTGGGAATATTCTTAGGTAAACCTTAAACATATTTACAGTACTGGCTATGAATCATTTCTATATCTTTAATATCTAGAGAGGAAAAACAGGAATTCGATCAACAAATGTCGGAGTATACGGTGTATTTCGATGTATTTCATAAAGCTGTATTGTGAAAAAGCAAGTTAATTCAAGTGAGACGTAAGTTGAATTCTATATTATATAGGGCCTATGCTTTGCTTGTACCCGATGGGTCCGTTCTGGACAACTATATTGGAGCAGTAAAGCACCTTTTCCTTATCGAATGCGATATAACAGGTACATGAATTGATACGGTGCCTTAGAACCAATCAGAATGTGCTTTGTATAAAGTTATAAGTGGTCTAATACTTCAACAGTAATACATGTACCATTGTGTACGGTTTGATGTTGAAATGGGCGAGACACTTAAAACAGTAACATCTCGAATGGCCTTGTCTTTTGAGACCGTTTCGAAATCAGTTACACTTTTGTCAAACGTGAAACGACAAAACTCTGATAATACAATAACATACAAAACATATTTGTATGCAGCCCTGGTTACCACTATATACTAATAGTAATATAGATTTGATATATCCCAATCCCATAATGCAATTGCATGGACTTAATATCACATGCTAAATTGTTTACAATAATAATATTACATTTATATGTGGGATTCGCCGTTTTCCACTGAAAGTTACTTAAATGTTACGGCTGTAAGTAAAAATGTATGGAGGAGCTTTCTGCCATCTTTTATTTGTATATTAATAGCAGATAAAAATAACCCAAGTTACTCAAATGTATACAGTGCAAATTAGACTGTACAAATGTACAGCATAAAGTTCTATCCAGCTGATGCGAAATGTTTATTTTTTTTAAAGATTGACTTGAGTGAAATCCCTTCAACAAATGCGGCCTAAAACATTAACTGTATACGTCTTACTTACAGCACTAATATTTAGGTGGCTTTTAGTGGAAAACGCGGTATCCTACGAAACAGTGGTTAACAACTTAGAAAGGGGTATGCTTTACTATGACTTTGTTTTTTGTTTTCTTCACATTTGAAATAAACTAAATGTTGGAATAATTTTTCGACTTGCGTATGTATTTCAAATTATTATTTAGTTTACATGAAACTCAATTAATTGATATTGGTTAATTGAAATCGTCTTAATCCGAAGATGGTTTAAAAAGATGGCTAAAAAACACAACACAAAAAAATTTAAACAGAAAAAAAATTGTCTGCAAACAGTTACATAATTTCCTAACCACATATATGTGATGTTTTGACGTGATGATTAAACAGGTTAGTCACTTTTTGTCTATTCCTAACACCACAAGTGGATGTCTTGTTAAAATAACACAAAATGAGCTGTTAAACGAGATTCCTCGCTAATCACTTCCCACTTAACGTTATTGACATAAACATATCTATCTGTCAGACAGTAAGATGTATGCACACACAGAGAAATTGATGTGGGAGAAAATGACGTAACAAGAAAGAAAACTTACTCATTGAGTTGTCACCCGAGTTACAGACAAAGACAAGCTAATGTTAACCATTAAAACTGATACTATTCACATGCTTCCGTTATATGGTAGAACCAGACAATGTCAAAATTATCATGTTTATGCTAATGACGTTAAAAGCTTTTATGAAAGCAAACAAGACAAAAAGTAATGATATGCTTACACAACGTATAAAGCTAACGAATAAATTGAGAATGGCATTTACGCTATAGTTAGATACAAGATAAAAATGGCAAATATTCGCAAAAATGTAAAAAAAAACAAATCTTGTACCTCACACAAAGTAGCGTGGGCTCTTAAAAAATGACAGCATCACGTTACAAATAATGAACAAAACAAGAACAAAATCACACTAGGTTTGTGTTACTGAAAGAGAGCACCTGGCATATTTTTTTTATAGTGTGTGCCGTTTTGTTTTTGTTCTTACATATTTTGGGGATGAACTTACGGAAGTACGGAAGCCTATTGGTGCCAGGTAACGGGTAAAAAAAACGATAAAGAAACTCGAGATCACGACTTTTTAAGTCGAG
>JAQQZZ010148273.1:0-45086 GCA_030265115.1 Mopalia vespertina | reverse complement strand
TTCTACACTACTGGTTAAGCAAATTTCTACACTACTGGTTAATTTTTTCTACACTACTGGTCAATTCTACACTACTGGTCGATTTCTACACTACTGGTCAAATTCTACACTACTGGCTCTAACAGCTGTAACATCAGTTTCCTTTTTCCTGTCTTTTGACCGACAGTAGAGGGTGGTTGTTGTCATTACTTCTTTACACAGATCGACTTAATCGTATACGTGTTGTTATTTTAAAATGCTCTACGGCGTCTGGCTGACTTAAGCTTTAGTTGGTTAAGTTACCACTTGTGCCGTGCAGTTTAATGCCGTGTATAAAACAGTGTAACGTTAATAGTTCACTTGACCCGCGTTACTTACATCGTTTGTTTGATTGGGGTTTAACACCTCACATTAGATTATTTAACACACATGAGGGCGTGCCAGCCCCATGGGTGAAGGAACCACCCTCGACGCCATTGGAAAAAAAGACAAGACGGGACAAATACAAGACACGAACAGGACGTGATACAGAGATTATCCGTATTAAAAATAATTTCTGTTCCCATGTAGTCTTATCATGAGCGACCATTTGACTTTTTTTATAATCCGCTATCTAGGCCTATGTCTTAAGAAAATGCTAAAACTTAACACGGGCTGTTTTTCAATTACCGGTATGTGTACACTGTCACTTTCCGTCTGTTGGCGGATACAGAATTTTCTTATCTCTAATTGTGTGATCTCTTTTTCTTGAGCCCATGCACACCGGTTCCATGACAAAATCGAATGTCAAATTGTAACTGGGGGCGACAAAGCTCACAGTTCCCATCAGCATGACATTACGAAAGAGATTCGTGTTAAAGGCAATTCACCGGAAGCACAATGACACTTCAAACGTCAGCTTTTGTAAGAGATAATTTGAAACGGGGAAGCCTTATTGATTGATGTAAATTGAAACATAACGATACTACTGGAAATATAGAATAGTCAAAATCCTCACTTTCATTTGTCAGTACATTTAGACGCGTCTGTTTAAACGAGCTCAAAATACTTCACAAAATGTAGAAAAAAATTAACATTTTGTAACTTTGATAATTTCGGAATTAATAGAATGTTTATGCTGTCGTGGGTAGCTCAATTTGAAATATCAGATTAAATGTGAAATGTAATTACCTCTAAAAACATGACGAATACATTCTTGGTTCAGACGAGGTTCCTGTGGATGTTTTTACTGGATTTCCTAACATGTGCTTTGACGTGTTTCTTCTATACAGTTGGCAACACATTGTGTCACTTCTAAAAGAAAGTTCGCATGTAGGAAACTTGATTGATTGTTTTTTTTTATTTTGATAGTAGATCACGGGACCTTCACTGAGCTGAACAGGTCCTATAGTCGCCATCATACTGCTGGTGACACATCGGAGACAACTAAGTATAAAATTATAATAAATGTATTAGAACCAGATCTACCAAATGTTTTTATTTAACGAAATGAAATAGTATTTAAGCTGTAAAATCATGCAGTTTCTCCTCTTCTATCCTAAATGTCGACCGACAGCAGGGGGTATTTGTTTATATCCTTACTGTTTACACGGATAGGCTTTTTTATACCTGTTGTACAAAGACATCACAAACAGATCGGCGTCGTGTTCCCCTTTAGCCCTGGCAACACCAGGAAGCTCCCTTCATCCACCCGCTCGTTACTTATAATATCTGAGTCAGTGCCATCGCAAATGGCTTCCAGATTTGCTATTTTGGTTTTCCACCGTGAGGTGGCGCCTACATTGTATCTCATTAGCTAGAGCTGGAATTTATGGGGACGTGACTGCTCCTGCTGGGTGAAGGCTGAACAGGCGAAGAAACAAACCAACGAAAAACTTTAGAACAAATCACCTGACCACTCTGCCATCTTGATATCTAGTTAACCACATATTATACCCAGCAAGTATCATCTAGCTATTTAACATTACCATTTAGTAATATCTAGTATGTTAATACAGACTGCTATTTTGCCAAAAACACACTTCATCACGTTAGCTCCAGGGAGTCTAACGGCCAAGTTCGTGTCTACGCCAATCGTACTGAAACGTTCAGCTGCTTAATTACAAATGTGTAAACGTGCAAAGTGGGTCAAAATATCAGCGAACAAAATCTTTATTTAAAAGTTATTAAATAAGTTAGTAAAATTAAAAATAACTGCGTTGTTTTGCAGGTGTACGACATCATTACCTAGTACCTATAAATTAACGTTATTTATATTGTTGCCTTTTGGCGGATAACGACCACACAATTTACAGTGATCTGCTGCATATCCCTATCTGACCAAGCTGTCTGTAGCTTGAAGGTCGACTGTGACGGTTTTAATAAAGTTAACTTAAGTTTATCAGAATTACTACCAGACACAGTTTCTGGTTTATTACGAAGACATATCGAATGTAGAAGACTATTATATAAAGTTGTCCTTACAGTCGCTACCCAATAAAATATATAGAAACTTGAAATTTCACAAAAATATACGACATATCATAGTGTTTATAGTAAAAGGTACGGCGGCTCATAGGGGACATTTTAATTGTATTTAATTTTTTTAAAATTTCTACCCGAAACGAAATCAATTTCTACCCGTCCCGAAATTGATTTCTACCCTCTCCGAGATTTATTTATACACGGCCAAAAATGGAAATTAATTTCGGGGCGGGTAGAAATTAAATGAAAAAATTGATACACGATACAAAAAAAGAAATTCATGTCCCTTATGAGCCGCCGTAGAAAATCTTTGATTTCAGGCCCTATTATTTTAATGTGCTTCATCCAACTCCACAAACTTATGTTTTTATGTTTTCTTAGCGCTATTAAACTTAACCCGTTTTAAGATGACGTCACGTCACTATTTGCGATTTAATCTGGAGTTAGCGACTTGTAGTCTTTGATACAACCGTCCCCTGCAATATCTAACAATTTAAACATAAATCCCTAATGTAGCATATACTCATTCCATAAAAAAACTGACAAGTTAAACATGAGCAAAGAATAGCAGTTACTTGATACGTATGGCGCAGTTATGTTAATCTTACAAAGTGGAAGAAATCTGTGTGATACCGGATTCAGACAATAGGAATTAATAGATCAAGCGTAAACGTAACACTTCAACCGAGGGATTTAATTGTACATGTAGACACACATCACTATTAACCACTGAAACGATCGTTTGGTATGTCTACAAGAAAAGAACAGATCTAAGCCAAATACAGTGAATTAGGAAAAATGTTTGATTTTTACTTAATCATTCAGAGAATTGCAACGGTCAAAGCAGCAAAAAATGTCTTTTCATTCGCAGTTATCTTCGGGATTTGTTTATTTCTATTCTCACACACCAAATGTTACTTTATTTTCTTATACGCCAAAATGTAACATTCGTAGCCTTTTTGCCATTAAAAACTAACCATTCACCTCTGAGTAATAAAATGAAAAATAACACCAAAACTTCGGTGAAAACACTAAATTTGGACTGGTCCATTGGAATATACAAGAGGTAGGAGGGAAAATAACAACGAAATAGATGCATCAAAATAGTAGGTTTTTAACGCCTATTCTTGTCCGATGATTAATTATGCACTTAAGTATAATACTCCAACAATTAGGTAACGTACTGACACATGATTTTTATTTTATTTTTACAATTTTAACGATAGTACATCATGTTGGGGGCAAACCCCTTTTTTACATGTAGAGTCTGTCCATAGTACGAGTTAGGAACGGTTTCTATGACTCAATATGTTCTTGAATGTAATATCTTGACCTCAAACATTAACTACATGTTGTCGACGATTTAAGGCCTGAAACGTATTTAATTAAAACGCATTTAAGAGATGCCTCGGAAAATCTTTCAGGAGTTCACAAAGCATATCCTTTCGACAAATACAAGCGTTGTTCTACTCGAAAAGGATGAAAACGTGTATCCCAATTTTGGTGGTATTGTTTAAGTATGTAGGAACAATTGAAAAGCGTAAGATAAAATAAAAACATTGGTAGTATTAGCAGGCAATATGTAGCAACCTACAGACACATTACTTAGACTTAAATTGGTATAATACAGATGAAACCATCAATTATAGCAATGGCGGAATCCTATAGCTCTAGCCACCGACATTATACCAGGTACAGCATCCAGTCATATAGGGGGATTACTCCATATATCAGCTCTGAAATGTCCTACTATCGATGACAGTCACACACTTCACAGTTTTGTGCAATGCTTAATGAGATGCGCTTCCAGCAAGTTATAAATTTCTTAGCAACTAAGGCAGTTTTTATTCGTTCACTACACTTTGCTTGGGTGTTACTCGTACAAGTAGTAAATCATGTGAACACAAGCTGGTTCTATTAATAGCGTAATTTAGTAAAGATCGATTGATTTCTGGTGTTCGATGCTATTTCACACATATGCTACCATTCTCACTTGGCTCACTATACCGTCATCTCTGTGTGGGACTCGGCACTGCGTTTCTGTTGCACGTGAGGTCCTGGTTATATGACAGAAATAATGAGGTCAAATGAAGTCCATCTTTTTTACATTTGATATAGAGATCTACTATGTGTGACGTTATCAGTGCAAAGTGAACTTTAATTGAGAGTATGATGGCGTTTGACGTTGCTCAGAGGATTTAGCTATGTAAAATGTATGATGGTGAGTCCATCGCAGATGTACACTTGAGGGCACGGAAACAAAAGGAAATATACCTCCTGTACAGGAGATCGACGTGCTACAAAAGTAAGAACTGACATCACTTACTATGCACTAAGACGGCCGTAATATGTTAAGCTTTGTTTTCTGGTGGAAACATAATGTCCCCCAAGTGTCAAGTAAAGAAAAAATGCCTTTGTACCGACCATACCCAGTTGTCTCGCAGTTAACCGGTAACACAGTGGGGAATTATCAGGCGTTAGAGGAATTGCTCTGGCTCGTCTATTTCATCTTCTCCCTGGCGATTCCATGCTCCTTCCAGTGCCGTTTGTGTACGGTGTACTGTTTCCCTTAACCACCTCACCCCACCCTGAACTACCGTCGCAGGCAATGGGGAAATCAGCGTAAATCTTCTTCTCCGCTATGAGACGATATACATGTTGAATATATGTTGGATTACGCTCCAGTCTTGAACATAATAATATAAATAGCTGTTTATGTGTTTGTTTATATATACTGTACAATGATATAGAAAATGGACATGGCCCATGCAATCAAATACATGCACCACTTTTCTAACATTGTATCGCCTCTGCTTTAGTAACATGCAACAGCAGAGAAGGACAATCTCCTATTCAAACAATTGCACTAGTTTGTCAAATTTTTCTTTGTCTGTTACATCAGTGCCTTCAACTTTCTGCCTTACTTGGTTAAATCTTGGTTTACTGTATTTTACCGTTCGAGGATAGAGCAGAGGGATATATGACAGAATGGCCAATCTTTTGTCGATCATACGAACTTGGATAGTTATCGCATCCTTGTTTGGCTAGAAATATGTCTGAAGAGTGACACGATGTGGAATAGAGTTTCAAGTCATGACAAACAAAAAATAAATTTCTTTGCAATTACTGTTATGGTTAATGTGATTCGGAAATGATGATTTGTATAGTGTAATTTATTGGCAGAGATGACTTTAGAATTAAAAAAGCCTAGAACACAAAATATATACAAGCTGCCGGACAAACGAAAAGCAACCAGGTCAGAATATAATATAAGCATCTACACTAGAACACACACGACAACCTGCCGTACCAGAGCAATGTAGATATACAAATTGACCAGAACCAGTATAAACAATCAGATCTGGACAACATATAAGCCGCCTACACTAACTCGTTCCACAGTTAATATCAGCTAGTAATGGTCATATATCACGCATTTAAATGCTATCTCAATGGCGAACTGTTTGAAGACCTTTAACATAATTCTGTTAGACACCAGACTTCTAACGAGCACACTTATATAAATTACTTGGCAGGATGAATCGAACATTATCGGCAGAAAGGTGCCTTTGGGCCATAAATCAAAATATTCTATTATTCATTTGACTATATCTGAAACGCCCGAAGAAGTGGTCGATAAGTTAACTTTGAATAGAAGACAAGTTAAAGAGGTCATACCACACGTCGTTGCTGTGATCGGTTTCGTATCGCGTGCTATTGCCTTAACCGATGACCATAGCACCGCGCGGTTAATAACATGTATTAATTGTATTATTTTCCCTTCTGTTTGAGGCCTAGCTCATTACTATGTTATACTTGTCAGTAGTTTATTGTTATATGAGTAATTTACTATTGATATGGAGAATTTATCAACTTTGTACAAAAAAGTTGTAATCAAGTGATGAAATAAATGATGGGATACAAAAGCTGCGAAGTCAACATACGGAAAGCGGAACTATGGTACCACATGTCCAACATCAACATAATACCAAGCTAGATTCATCTGATTGACTTCAACAGTTTGCTTGAGATTTGGGTTTGCAGTAGGCTATTCCTTTTCATTTCTTTCTATATTGTCAAATGAATCCATATAAATAAATAGCAAATTTGACTCATTATTAAACTATCTATCTATGTCTATGACTGTCTATATTTCCATAAAGCAAAAAGGCTGGCACAGGGATGTAGATTAATTCAAATCGATGAAACAGTTTATGTTCTTATCGATGAAACAGTTTATGTTCTTTATTAACTCCCAGAGAGAAGTTTCTAAATAAACCTTAATCTCGAGTTGTGTTATCGGTAACCTACAGACATCTCGAAAGAAGGTTATTTCTCTTGTAAGCTAAAATGGGTATTTGTGAGAGAGGAGTAGTATTTTAGGCACACGATTTTGACATTCCTGTAAAAGGAAACTAGCAACCTGGGTTCTTTGTTGGTCATATTGGAAAACATATGAAATTATTTCTTTTTTAAACACTTTACCTGGTTCCCAATTGAAAGCCAGAGTTTGAATCCAATAAGCTTCTCCTAAGCGTTTCTGTTGGATTTCTTTTTCAGAGGGAAAAAATTGTGCTTTTTCAATCGGCAGGATTTCAAAATGATATTTAACCCAATGATCAGGGAGAGAGAAATGTTCATCTATTGGGGATATGAGGTTTAACCTAACGGAGCCTAAATGATTATTTGCTCTAAGTTGAAGGGGAGTTTTGGTTTCAACAACATTGTTTCAGACACTTCTTACAAGTTATAAGGTATACCACATTTTCTGAATCACAATTCAAACTGTCTACCAAATAATGCACATTTCTAGTTTGTTGCCTAAAAAAGGAGGCCGTATCTGGTATGTAAGTATCAAGTTAGTATATCACCCTCATCCCTTTTGAGGACCTGCCTGACACTGTCACAGGGCGGTTGTGGTATTTTTTTCTAAGAGCTGATTCTAGCCCTTGGTCTAAACTATAATGGTCCAGTTGTCTGCACAGAAATGTCACGACAGATCCTATGAAAGAGAAGTAAGTGAGAGGCAAAGTTGTACAAGGCAAACCGTCTGTGAATACAGCTAGACTAGACTGATCAATTATAAAACAAATTGTGAATAATTAACATCTGTATATACGGTTAAGATAAATATATTATGATTTGTTGTATATCTTCATGTCTGCATGTTTTCATGTTTAATGACCTTTTAGAACCAGCCCTCCGGCTAAGGGCAGTTTGTTTGAAGAGTAGCAATGCTGTCTTTTCTTAGCAATGGAGGAAAACAAATTTCCAGCAGTATCAAACAATTTACATTTTATAGTTGTGCAGGTGTCAATTATTGTTGGAATAATGTAAGTAAAATGCCATTAAGCACAGCTTAAAACACCAACCATTCACCTTTACGAACCATATGGAACTACCATTACACGTATTCTTCATTATCCTGATCCTCATAGTAAAGGCATTAATTTTTTTATTGATTCACACTGATGATACGTCAAAAGAAAATTTTCTAGCACCGACAGCGTGGTCAAGCAAACTATGAAAGCGAAGTTAGCCAGTAAGTTATTTAAAGTGAATCCAGAAGAAGCCGAGTACAGCCCTCTGTACCCAAAGACAATTTGTAGTGCAGATTTATTTTTTTGATTCATTAAATCTGAAAATTAAATACCCTCATCTTGTTAATTTTCGTACAAAAATAAAGTATATTATGATGTAACTTTCTTTGTATATTGTCATTTCTATGTCGCATTGTTTCACCATATAAAATAGAACTACGTATATTTTTTCGTACATTTGCCGGAATGTTCGATTGGGTCTGAAAAAAAAGTTGCTAAATGCATACAATGTACAATCCTATAGCATTCCATACGAAAATCGTATAGGATTTTGGTCAAGTCAAATAGGTTCCCATGAAAATTTATCCTATAGAATCCTATCGGATGTTTTTGTAAGGGATGCTATGGTAAACCCGTGTCCTATTAGGACAATTCGATATCGATACCGCATTATTCAATGAAGAGAATTATTTAGCTTATATGTTTTTAAGTAAGACGACTATTGTTGTCTCAGTATTCCAGAAATACACCGCTTTTGTTAATCTGTATTAGTGTCTCAGTATTCCAGAAATACACCGCTTTTGTTCATCTGTATCTTATATGTACATGTATTTCAGCAAGAGAACTATTGTTGTCTCAGTATTCCAGAAATACACCACTTTAGTTCCTCTGCATTAGAGTCTCAGTATTCCAGAAATACACCGCTTTTGTTCCTCTGTATTAGTCTGTCAGTTTTTCAGAAATACACCGCTTTTGTTCATCTGTATCTTATACGTATTTCAGAAAGACAACTATTGTTGTCTCAGTATGCCATAAATACACCGCTTTTGTTGCACTGTATTAGAGTCTCAGTATTCCAGAAATACACCGCTTTGGTCCTCTGCATTGGCGCATTGACTCTTAAAACAATTAGTTGATGTCTCAGTATTCAACAAAGACACGGCTTTAGTTCCCCTATATTGGCGTCTCGGTATTCCAGAAAGACACGGCTTTACTTCCTCTGTATTGGTGCCTAGTTGTCTCTGCACGACAGCGCTTTAGCTCCTCTGTATTTCAGCGAGACAACTAGCTAGTGTCTCAATATGGTAACAGGACAAGGTTTTAGTTCCTCTATTAGTTCATATGTATTGGCGTCTCATTATTCTAGTTAGACAGGCTAATTTTTTTTTCTCTCACTAAGATCACACTTTGGTGGCTCAGCATTCCAGTTAGACACTGTGTTAGTTTCTTTGTACTAGTATCTCAGTATTTCAGTAAGACACCACTTTGGTTCCTCTGTATTGCAGCAAGACAACCGGTTGGTGTCTCAGTATTCCAGTAAGATTCCCTTTTCGTTCCTTTGTACTAGTGTCTCAGTATTCCAGTAAGACGCCACTTTGGTTCCTCTGAATTGCAAGACAACTGGTTGATGCCTAAATTAGTATTGTAGTAAGACTCCCTTTTCGTTCCTCTTTACTACTGTTTCAGTATTCCAGTAAGACGCCTCTTTGGTTCCTCTGTGTTTGACTAACGGTATTCTAACGAGACAACCCTTTAGCTGATATGTATTTCCATCACCAAATATTTAGTATATCGGTATACCAGACAACCGTCTACTCTTTTGCAGGTGAACTGACACCGATTTGGTGTGACACGGAATTCCCGCCGTGTGATTGAGCTCATTGTACAAAAGGAGGCTAAGCCAACAAATCAGTGAAATAACCCAAAGGACACCGCTTAACGAAAAGTTACAAAAAACTAAATACTAAAACAAGCTGTCCTTATTTAAAGCTTACTTGTTTACATCACTGTTTATTTAAATATTAACACTGCACACTACACAACAATATTGTCCTCTCCCAATCTCCTTGTTTAAAATATTCTTTATTTATGAGACCGAATGACGATACAAATCCGCAACGACGTCATCAGACACATTCGTTAAATTACTGTATTTCATGCCTACGGTATGCATTATTCCGTGTCATTAGATGACCTTTACCTTTTCTTTAACGATTGTGGCCTTTTGCTGTGTGCATGCACCGTGCTTATTTCGATGCAATTGTCTCTTTGTGACATTTTACTGGATGTTTTCTTTTGCAGTTTCATATTACGAATGATCTTAGTTTTAAATATCAGTTTTGTTATGAAAGTTCTACAAATAGCCTACTTTAATGTATGTTAAAGCATTGTTCTTTGCTTCCCCTAGAGCCCCATTCCAAACGTCAGTGTGATTTAATTTCAATGACATATTTATACAACCTAAGGACCAACAACTTTTCTTCGTTAATAGAGTTATCCAACTAGATTCCTGATTACCGAACATTTCCATTGGAAAAAACATGTAAGTTAAACAAACTTGAAGAATAATATCAAGAGACGGACAAGTCAAGATATTCGTCATTATGATAATTCACGCTGTTTGTTTTGAACAAAGTATCTTTGTCATTAGCAACTAACAAATATTGGATTGTTAATTAGACAAAAATTACCTGCCGACGCCAAACCCCAGTTACTTGATTACCGTCTCCATCAGTAAACTATTACCGTTGAACATGTACCCTGCAATAATAGCCTACAACCTATTTGATGAAAAATATCGAATATGTAAACAAACAAACGAATGAAATGGTATGAGAACATATATATGTATATTACATTTAACATCATTCGGCGTATTGTAGGCCGGCACTGACTATTTTTAGTGGCAATCGTCTTGCATAAATGTCCCGTGCCGTGGTGCGGAGGTAAGCGTGTCGGCTTACTTATCCTCCCTTTGTAGACCTGAGGTATACGAGTCACAAGATGTGGCTCCATAAAGAGCCGGTTTGGTTTGTATGAGGGTTCCTTTCGGTTTGTCCACCATATTTAATTAAGACAGAGTGAGGAGTGGAAAATCCGTCGTCATATATGAGTGAAATAGCCTTGAGTACGACGTTAGACCGCAATGAAACAGATACACAAGCTGGTCTGAGAAATGCTTTCAGTTTATGAATTTATTAAATAAAAGGACTAAAATAACGTATCTTACTATGACTTAAATGCTGAGATAAACTATTTTCTTAGCTCTGATCAAGCTGTTTAATCCGAATGGAAAATTTTCAAACATCCTTCTTTACGGTAAAAGAAATGCTCAATAGCTTGTTCTGTGCAATCGATAAGGTTATCATGAATTCTAATACAGCTAATGTTACAGTATCAATTAAAATGACTGCGCGATATAGGTGTAAGTCATAAAGACTTGATTAACCTTTGCAATAGGCATTTACTATGTGGCTGTGGGACACAGGGATAACGTTCGTTGATCAGGTTACAGGATAATGAGAACGAAACAAGTAAATAAGAATGGTATGCAATTACCATACGTGCTGTGTGGGTTATAAGACATATCTATACGTAACACGAGTAGAGTTTATCCCCCGAAATAATGACTTGTTCTCGATGAATCTGACAGCGTATAACAGCTCATACTATTATCGGAGATTTATACTTGGATAAATCAAGAATGGATGCCGTCAGCAACGTAATGATTCGATGCCATTCGGCTTAGGAATCCGGGGCTAATATTCTCCTGAACAGATTTGAAAATAGTTTCTAAACCATTTTTATTAAGTTTTCAGTTTTGGACCCTGGATTACAAGACGGCAAATTTCTCTTAACTATTGATCATCAATCTAGCGATCTTTCAATATATGATTCTTGTTTACATGAAATGTATATTATTGTTGTCTCTCCTCTAATTCAACTGTTTTTCACAGAATTCTGTTGACAATTAATTTTCAGTTTTCAGAAAAGTAAAAATGTCAGCCAAGTTTTTCATCAAGAATCCTAAACGTTTTAAACCAAAGCATAGAGAATCAATCTTATATTCAACAGGTCTTGTTTTAGATTACAGACAAGTTTTAACACTCCAGATAAACCATAATATCAATAAATTTTGCCATTCCCCTTTTTTTTAAAACCATTTTTAAAATCTGCAATTGTGTAAATAAGCTTTTTACAAAAAGTATATGTAAAACATATGTGTATATGTGAAAGTCTACTTGTATTATATAAAGATAATTTTTAATGTTTTAATGTAATTACCTGCATAAATTTTGATAATCTGGCTTAAGTTTAATTTTTTATCATTTTTTATCATGTTATATATCTATGCTTGTTATCATCTTTGTAACTGGGTTGAACAGACCTGTTGTAATGAATACATAAGTAAAAACAAATACAAAAACACAATTTAAACGTTTTCATTTTCAATGACTGTTCCATTTAATATGTTCATACAAATGTTTGGATTCTAGTTTAAATTCCCAGTTGAGATTGTTTATAATGCAGTAAAGACAATTCAAATATGACCGTGGACTCTTATAGCAAATCAAACTACACACTTGAAATAGCTTAATGTTGTGTATACCAAATGCTAGTAAAATATCCCACTGAGATACGTTAGCATCCGGCACAATCTCCAGTATCCACTACATAGTAAACATACAGACTAACAAACGGATGGTGGAGAGTTTTACACAGAGGAAACTATTTAATACCGATGCCCATGGCTGTGAGAAAGGCCTTTGGCTGCCTTCCTTTGATAGTGATTAGCTAAATAAATAGGGTATGAAGAGTTTGTTTGTTCTACGTATGTAGCTTTGTATCTGTTGAAAGCTGTAACCAGTGTATAATTGTTGGGCGCCTTCAAATAACTAGAATGCCCGACAGCTCAGTTATTATAGGGTAAAGCAATTTAAAATCCTTACCAAAAGTCTATTAACCAAATGTAGCAAAGCATTTATAGTCCCATGTCCTCGGCAATCGCGTATTTAGTGCACTTTAAACAACTCAAGTGACGTTCACTGCTCAAAGGATCAAAATTGTTTTCATTTCACGGACATATGATTTTCAAAGGAAATCAGATTTGATGTATAATCGTATAAAATAAATAAAAACACTTTTTTGTCTGGACATCATATAAAAAGCTATGATTTGAATCAAACACGATATCATCGGATTCCTTTTTTTCCAAAATTCAATTACAAGCACGTTATTGCGCAGTTGTTTTAAAACCCTAAATATAAATCACGTGGTTGGTGTTGATATGGCGGTCAACGTGACACACTGCTTTTTAATTGACAAATAACATCATGCATTTTATAAATAACGTAGGTTTGACTCCTTTATCTGACGACAACCCATTTGTTCAGTGCAATGTAGCCATGAATGCCGTCTGCAAATAATAGAATAAATGGACAAATGTTCAGTTTATTGATTCTAAAAGAATCAGAAGAGAGCGAAAAGTATCAAATCCATTACAGGCCTACATTCAGCTATAAGAATTGTGTGACAATAAATCTGATTTTATAGCCGACATCACAGAGAGAAAATTGAATGCTATAAAACTTGATCTAGTGCTTGATCACGTGACACAAGTCCTTGTTGGTTGTCATTTCCACTATGTTAACGGCAATATATTATGATATTCAGACGGCACCGTGTTATATTCTTTTTATTGTTTATACCAGTGAGCAATTAAATCAGTCAATTAAACAAAATTAATTAGTTAATAAAAATTTGCGGACTAGCTCTGCTTAAGACAAAGTCAGAATATAACAAAAAAATATTTCGCCATTAAATTTGGATACAAGGCAGATGTTAACACTTTAAATGTCATTTTGTTGAATCAGTGTTGTAGAACATCTTGATTTTGCGCACATGATTGGTGTAAATAATTTCCGTACATGTAGCCGTTCATAATGTTAAGCTTATATGTGGATTCAATAGATCTTGGGGTTATATCGCGTCACGGGAAATTACAACTTGTGAATAGGTTGTTTTAAAAGTTCACGGAAAGTACTGATTGATTTGATTTTGAAAATCCACGGAAAGTACCGATTGGATTGTTTTGAAATGCATTGGAAGTACCGATTATGTTGTTTTAAAAGTGCACGAAAAGTACCGATTAGGTTATTTTGAAAGTGCACGGGAAGTACCGATTAGGTTGTGTCGAAAGAGCACGAGAAGAACCGATTAGGTTGTTTTGAAAGTGCGCGGATTAGGTTGTTTTGAAAGAGCACTGGAAGTACCGATTAGTTTGTTTTGAAAGTTTACGGGAAGAACCGATAAGGTTGTTTTGAAAGTGCACGGATTAGGTTGTTTTAAAAGTGCACGGAAAATACAGATTAGGTAGTTTTGGAATTGCACGGAAGGTACCGATTCACGCAAACCAGTTGAGTCACACATCATGCGTGGTGGCCAAGTTATACTGAAATATACAAACAAAGGTATTAGTTCATAATATATATATTTTGAATCTCAAATAAGACAAACTTATGTTTCACAAATTGAAATGGTGCACAATCTGTTTGATTATCCTGTGAGATCTTTGTCCTATAATCTGGAATATTTCAATAACGTTAGGACTTACTACTCACCTTGTCACTGAAGACACTGAATATATCACATTAGGTTGATGCAGAGCCATATTAGTGATATAACCTCAAGTACGGCTAAAACACCCAAATCAGTCAAACTCTGACCGGATATAGTATATAATCCTGGTACCTTAATTATATGTAAGGTACCAGGATTTAAAGGCCAACCCAACACATCACATCAGACTGGACCAAAGTATGTATCATCGAATAAGAACTCTACAATACTAATAAACCATGCAAATGCGAAACATGAAGGATTTATGTATTATCTTTTTATTGTACAGAAAGAAATTTTACTGATTTGTATATTATGTATATACATGTATTACAACGCGCCTGTTGTCAACAACGTTAGATTCCCATTTTCGCTCTTGCCGAATCATAATATTTTCCAAGATGTTAAACAGAAGAACATATGATTGGGAAAGGTGCAACTTTATCGACAAATCACTCGCTTTATTAACAAAAAGTTGTAATCCATATTTAGCTTGCATTGTTTAGAACTAACAATTTATTAATGCATTTAATGCAAAAGAGAGAAAGTGGACTCTGGGCTATTTTATTGCCCAGATGTGTTTAATTATGTTTGGCACTACTATTTCGCAAAGCATTAATAATTTAGTTCAATCCAATCAATCGCATTAAAGTCAAAGCTATACCTCGTGGTCAAAATACATAAAATGCTAGACTGTCTTCGCATGGGTATATTACAAACTCAGCTCGGCAGTTGTACCAAATTTGTCGAATTTCGTGGTACAAAGTAAACATATACTCGATCTCAATCATGAAAGGGTCATATATCGCATATTAACAGATACATAGCCAATCATCAAGAAGTTCCGTCGTATGGCAAACCATGTTATCACTTCTATCTTTATTATACATATGTTGTAGTCTTTTTTTCACATATGAAAAATGAATGACTTTATTTTACATAGGTGAAAAATATTTCCTCATTTGTGAAAAAGAATTTCACATATGTAAAAAAGAATTCAACATATGCGAAAATCAATTTCACATTTGTGAAAAAGGATTTTCGCTTATGGGAAGAAAGAATTTCACGTATGTGAAAATAGTTCAGATATTTCTCGACATCAATAAGAGACTTCTCCCTCATAGCCTCTATTTTGCGGCAATACATTTTCTTTAAAACTACAATCTGATCATAAGCACATCAACCCTCTGCGTTTCGCAAAGCATTTGTTATTTTCTGGTGAAGAATAAATCAGTGAAACTACATTTCTTTTATAGGCCTACAACTGAGACCGATTCGGTAGTGGGCATTTCTACGTGTGAATTATCGGGACAATAATACGGATGTAGACTACAATAAAAAATACTGAATAAGAATAAACCCGTCGCCTGATATAATATTCACTCTTTATTTGTCACGGTAAGTAGCATTTTTCAGAACACAATGTATGGTTTTGTGTTTCAGTCATTGTTAGACTTAAATATGTGCGATTGTTTGTCGCTTTTCGATTTTGGCAGTCTGTGCTTTGCTTTGTTGTTGTTGTAATCTCGCTACAGGGGACCATTTCCTGATCAACGGTCTCGACCTCGGAGTGTGCCTTGCTGAGGCTAAACTGTGCATGTGCTCTCACTTAGCCTGTCAGTGGAATATACTCATATAGTCTTTGCATTCGTCTTGAAAGACGATATGAGCACAAACGAAGGTTGGATACAGTCCCTTTCTCTTGGGGAGAAATCGGTTCTTAGTATTTTTGATAAATGGAACTCTTTTGTACATTTGTAAAACAAAAGTGAAATTCGTTTTCACATATGTGAAATGGTTAGTTTTTGTGTTTTATAACTATGTAAATAAGAATTTCACATATCTTGAAAAGAATAATACGTATGTTGAGAAGAATTTTACATATGTAGAACAAATTTTTATTTTACATATGTGGAAAAAGATAGGCATATCATCGATCTCAATCATGAAAGGGTAGTGTATCAAAACTACAAGTTAGTGACGAAAGAGTGGTAAAAACGTAATTGTCTGATAAAATTGACCAGTATGAAAATTGAATATATCAGGTAGAACAGGAGCGTGATATACTGAAGAAAGAACTATCTGCATTACGAAAAGAGAATGATAAGGACAAAGAGGATGTAGTTATACTAAATAAGAAAATGAATGAACTGCGAAAACAGCGCAACGAGCTAGAACAGTATACACGGAGGGATAGTGTGGGGATCCACGGTATATAGGTGGACAGTAAGACGGAGACATCAGAAGAGTGGGCTAAAAAGGTTGTGAAATAATTCAATGAAAAACTCTACATGAATATAATTCCTAACGAAATTAGATCATAGGTCATAGACTATGCCCGCGGCGTGATGTCACCTCCGAGCAATGATTGTGAAATTTATAGCTCGATCAACTAAAACAGAAGCTATCAAAAAGAGGAACTTGAAGATACTGAAAGGGACAAAATCGTTATCCGCGAGGATCTCACTAGAACAAATCAACCGCTTCATATGGTAAACTGTACTTAAAGGAGTTTAATGATGCTATACGTCGTATTTCATCGCCTGAAAACGTCGAGAGTCCTACCGGTACACCCAACAGCGGAATAAACCCTGGAATCCTTAACAAGACTGCTGGTTATGTAACCAACTTGTTGACATTATTCCTTTTTCCATGGAATATAAAATGACAGATAGTCATTTTCCTCCTTGGTTTATAACTGGAAAATATGTGGTTAATTTGATTTGTGTTAAATAGTCCGGTGTGTCGGATATAGTAAAGTTAGGTGTTAATATAAAAAATATAATGCACTTTGGGTTTAAATATTTAGCATAACATACTATGACATCTATATAGTCAATCGATAACTTTACAATATAGTCTCGAAATAGGATCGGATCAAAATTCTGCTAGTAACCATTCATGTACGGTTTCTGTTTTCTTTATTGTCAGTCAAGTACTGGGATATCTAAGGGCTTATTTTTGTTATCTTAAATTGAAATTAAAAATGATTCAATCACTTATTACCCATATTTTGTTCCATATGGATCTCGTCTTTTTCTGTGACGTGGGCATGCGCGATCAGATTTCTCTTGTGCAAATCACTCCGTCTATTACTCTTAACCTGTAAGTATGGCTAGTATAGCAATGTATACGGCTGGAATTGGGTCATGGGACAACTTCATTAAATGTAAAGCCTATAAGCATATTTCAAAATTATTTAATACAATGTACACTCTATTACCCAACTTGATAGGCCTACCTTTGTCTATTTCTGATTTCTTTGTCATAAGCAGTGCTTGTTTATTTGCAAATTTTTACAATACAAATGTTGTTGTTGTTATTCCATTGTTACTTTGTGGAGATATCCATCGTAATCCGGGACCTGACGGAGTGGAAACTACACTCAGATTATGTCATATAAATGCACGCAGCTTGACCGCCTCTTGTGATGAAATCATGCACACTAAAATAAAGTTAAATGAAATCGAATAAATATGTGTAAATCAGTCATTTTGTAACCATCAATTACCATCCAACTTTTCAGCGCAGACTGGGACTGGGGATAGACTCAGGCCATCTCTGGCTTACCAAGAAGTCACGAGGAGGTAGGGGGACTGTTTAAAAAAAAAAACAGGTGCTTCAAAATTTGAAAATGTTTTATGTAGGTCAACATAAAATGGAACATTTTTCTCTTTTAAGAATGATTAAACTTGTATCTTTACAATTTGTTTGTTTGATCCGGTGACTCCGATATCTTTAAAAAAATGAATTGGATTGATCTACAGCTGAATCACATTATGGCATAGTACCTGTGTATTAATACAGCTGTAAATCGCTGACGACGACCGCACAATTTACGCGGTTCTAGCGAATATCACTACAGTCAAAACGGTTCTGGTTTATGACCAAGCGGGCTGTACGTAAGTCATGGAAGTAAGACGGCTTCGATCTCAATCAAATGTAAATCAGTATGGCTACAATATAATATCATTGTGTGAAACCTGGCTAGACCAGACCATAACTGACGACGAAGTGTGTATTACCAACTATCACTTAGAGAGTAATGATAGAAATCGCCACGGATGAGGGGTAGCTGTATATATCAGTGACAGTATCAATGCTCGTAGGCGTAGTGGTGTAGAATCTTCAATAGAAGTCCTCTGGTTAGAAATAAATGAAAATCGCAAAACAAAAACTATGTTAGCAATTTGTTGCAGACCACCTAATCAAACGGCGGAACAACGAAATAATTTTTTAGATACCTTAGGTTTAATGTTAACAAATGTAACTGATGAAAATCCAGACTTAATCTTAATAACTGGTGACTTTAATGACAGGTGCTTGACGTGGCAGTCTAATCATGATAATAGCGAACTAAAGAACGACCTTGTTGACTTGTTGACTGGTAATAATTTCTCTCAATTAATAGAAGAACCGACACGAATTACCATTGACTCATCTTACATTCCATACCTTTTAACTACTGATAACACAAACTATATTTCGGATTATACCTTGACCACTGTATGGTGTACTGTATTATTAAGGTGTTCTATATAGAGAAACCTAGGGCTTACACCCGTCAGGCTGGGATTACAGCTGCAGCGATATTGTATTATTGAATAATTTTAATTAAAGAAGCACCATGGGATGTGGCCTACTCTTTGTTCAATGATGTTGATGATGTTGTGTATTATTGGAAGACGACATTTATTTCATGCTGCAGGGAAAGTATACCAAATTAACAAATTGTAGTAAGACCCAAGGACAAACCAGGGATGACCAATGATGTTAAACGAAAAATGCGCCACCGAAATAGATGTTACAATAAATTTATAGATGAACCCAAAATGACTCCGATTATTGACATGTTATAATATCTCGTAGAGAAGTGGATAGGTCACAAAAGCTAGCTATAAAACGGTACACAGAAAATGCAAAACAAAAATTATCCGAAGCCACTCCAGATTCAAAGAAATATTGGACATTGATGAAATCAATATAAGGCAGAAAATTAAAATCCCAAGTCCCACCTTCACTTATTCACGATGAAGTTATTATTAGAGCTGTATTAAAGGCTTAAGCATTTTGTGAATACCAAGCAATCAACAATAGTCGAAACCCTGTCCTCCCAATACTTATGTGCATTACTCACTCTCGAATGTCAAATATTCAAACGAATCCTAAAGAAGTCACAAACCTCCTCAAATCACTTAATGTACGTAAAGCATCTGGTGACGGCGATATGCTAAAGCTCACAAATGAATCCATATCCGTCTCATTAGCAAGACTGTTTAATTATTCTCTAGACAATGGTAGATTCCCTGCAGCATGGAAACTGTCTAGAGTCTGTCCTATCTACAAAAAAAGGCGAACGAAATAGAATGGTGTTCACAAGTGAAGCGTGCTCGGTCCCATAAACATCTAGGCATCGTATTGAATGAACAATGTAAATGGGACAATCATATACGCGAAATAACAACCAACGCTAACAAACGACTATATGTTATGACAAAGGCAAAATCACTACAAGGACGTAACTGTTTAAAACAAAATTGAATATATCCTCTGTTAGGCCTACTGTGTAGAACAGTAGTGTGAGCTTTGATAACTGTACGATTAATCTGTGTCAAAAACTAGAATCTATCCAAAGGAGAGCAGCACTGATATGTACAGGTGGTCTACGGCTCACACCATATAACAAACTTCTTAAAGAATTGAACTGGTGAACATTGATACATAGACGAAAGAAACAAAGTCTCCTTCTTTTCCACAAAATAGTAAATAGTCTCTCTCCACTTTACCTTTTAAGTTTATGACCGGTGAGTCGTTCTATTATAATAAATAATAGATATATCTTACGTAACAATGATAGCTTTACTATTTTCAAATGTAGAAAAATTTAATTTAAGAAATCGTTTTTTTCCGCAAACTACAAACGACTGGAATTCTCGTACTTACGACCAACAACAACTGACAATTAATTAATTAAGAAGAGAACTGACAACAACTGAAAAAAGTGACCTATCTCATCTTTATAATCAGTTTCACACATGTGAATCCATTATGCATTGCCTGATGAGAGTGGGTCTGAGCATGCTTAACGATGATTTATTTCTATTCATCCTCATTGACACTCCGTCTCCAGATATTTTCGTCTTCATTGCCTCAATTACTTTACCCCTAGAATATCCATGATCACGTCACTTGTGAAATCATTTGACCGAAAGTTCATTATAATTTTATGTTAGATGACAATATGTCTACACACATACGTAACAATTTACAAGTTAAGCCCTTTAAACTTGTAAGTTATACAAATATTAATTGTATCATATCTCATGATCTATAGACATTGTCACTTCATTTTGTTATCTTTGTTGACGAGAAGCCCTAGTGGCCATCGGCCGAGGCTAATTAAGCCTCTTGAACTAAATAAAGAATTAAATTAAATTAAATTAAATTATAGAAGATAACTAGCCACTATTATGATCGTTCCAAACATATTTCTTTGTGTTGAAATATAATTTTGCAATGGTTTGTGACGTTTGGACATAAAAAAAACCCTAAAGCGATATAAAGACTGAAAACCGATGTTACGTAAAACTAAATCAGCCTTCAATAACATCAGATAGACTTCTTTCTATTTTCTCTATTAGTTTTCTTCATTTGATCGATTTTGATCGCCAGTTCAAGTGACTTGTTCACTTGAACTGAATTAGAGCATTGTTTTGCACATGGCCAACTAATGGCAAATAATTATTACATAACAGGTAGACAAGGCGCTGTGTCAAGACTTAACCAAACACTGTCAACTATGAGATATGTTGTATATGTTAGCCAGCTAGATTTCAGCGCATCACGCGAGGAGACAGTGTTAATATATACAGAGGCTCTGACAAACAACTGCATAACAAAATTACTCTGAAGTACAAAAGCATTTCTGTACAAAACAAATTTAGACTCGAATGTACTTCGTTTATATATTTTTCTCCACAAGACTGTATCAGAAATATTTTAGCAAACATGCTCTGTCCAAATTCATATGACTAAAATGCTCTGATACATCATTATACTATAGTCAGAGTTTGATTGATTGATGTTGGATTACTTAAGGTAGTGTCACTTATATGTAGGTATACAAGTCCAATTGATGCAATCACTCTCACTTGATGAACAAACAGTCACAAGAAAGAACAATACAAACACGTGGAACGAAAACATTACTACAGATATACTTGGGATTGTCTGGTGGCACCTGGTCATCAGGAAGTTCCGCCCAAACACCTAGCTATGGCCAGATAAGCTAAAAGAGACATATCCTTGGTCCAATAACTGTTCAGGATCCATCCCCGAAAACAACACCTTTGTTTTCTAACCATAATGTACTTCTCGAAAACAGGCCGAATGCCATTAATTTCGTATCCATGTTTAATCATTGCAACAATCGAAAGATCTGATGGGTATCAAAACCATGCAAATTTAGATTCGAATCCTGCGAAAATGAACAACTGACTTTATCTATTGTCTTTTTTTAACTGCAATAAAATCTGGTGATCCATCTCGAAGGAAAAAGCCTTTGCTTTATTGTCTGCCGTCGGATGTAAGAACATCACGCTGAGATGCCCTTGATCCTTTAATGTAGATACCTAGAAGGGGTAATGGATGCAGTAATATTACACGAAGATTTGTAATTTTAGCTATTAGACAGTTGGCGTGAAAGCACTGCGCGGATATAAACAATAAAAAAAATAACAGCCCGTGTTTCGTTGCTAAATTATACGGCATTAAAGCTTTTTTTGGTTAAATTTATACCTCAATAATTGGCATAGGTGTGTTGGTCTTTTCGTGCTTTTTGTCGTGCAATTTTTGTATGTATATTCTTGCTTGTCTTTGCTGGTTATACGGATAAATTTGGAAGAATAAAAAATACAATTCTAGACAAACATTTTCAACAGGAGGCGAGGGATATTTTTTTATGTTTACACAGTAGGGTATTATGTTATAGAGGAGCTTGTTAGCATTTGAGTTACCTTTTTTAGTTTCCCTGTCGATGAAAAGGCAGTCACTTTGGTGGAATGTTCAGTCCTTCATTATTTAGTTTTCATCTAGGAGGAAAACGAATGGGAAGATTTTGGAATAGCTGAAAACTCTAGGTTATTCCTCTAGATGGGAGGGTTCTCGACTACATGTGGACACTACAGAGTATTCGACTATGTTGGAAAATTGTCCACTATAGGTGGCTAATCAAGTGTTTACGCTTTTTGTTTCTACCCTGGTGAAAACATATTCACTGCCATTCACCTGCGTACAACTTTCATCTTTTATCTTTTAATTTTCTCCCTTACGAGAAAAACTTTAAATTGTGAAAGACTTTCAAAACATTGTCATGGCGATTTATTATCGATATAGTTATGTCACTTTGTGCTACTGAACCCTAGTGTTGACGAATTTATGCCTAATTCTGATATTTTAAAGACTGCAGAAATTGACCCTCTTGGATAACGAGCCAATTGAGGTCTACTGTCAACAAAAGATAAATTTCAGTTATTTGAAAAGATGAATCAATTTAACAATTTGGTCTTCTAGTTTAAAGTATGGCATTAAACCCCAATCGCATAAATTAATTAGTTTAAAGACCCTACAACCCGCCCCTTCCCCTTCCTACTCATCACGGCTTTGTTAGCGGGATAACAGAAACATTCTGTTTCGCCACAAGGTCGTATATCACTATTTACAGTACAGCCTGTGTCACATGAATACGACTAATAGGAAACTACCAAAGACCAGTTCCTGGAAGTCGCAACACCAGCAACGATGACAAACTAGTTAGTATTCTATGAACTGCTTCCACATGCTCACGGATACCTTCTAGTGACAAAACCACGGGTGCTCATCATTGGATAAGCTCGAGCAGGATACTAAAAATAGTGACCCTCTCTGTAGAAACTGACACACTATTAACCTAAATTAACTACAATATCGACGTATTTTGTTAAAGCTCGTAAACATCATTTGAGGGACATTGCGGTCTTGCTGGACCCACTTAGTTGATAATCACATTATTGCACAGAATATGTTTCGGAATATTATGAATCTATATATTTTTTAAAGCTTGGGTACTCATGATCGAAAAAAATGCATTGTATTTAATGAGTTTTATTGCTCAGAGAGTTTTTATTATAACACCAATTAAACTAGTTCATTTCGCAGAATAGCATTTGGGCTTTAAAAAAGGGTGCCCCTTGTTTTCGCAATTTGGCTTAGATCGATATCAGTGGACTCACTTGTCTGTCTAACATTAGGAAATCGTAAAAAAAAAAAACCCACAAAATATACGTTTCGGACAATTTTAAAACAGAAACATTTTAATTACGGCTATTTCTTAAGTTAAGCAGCCAAATGGGAAAGAATATGCAATTGGATAACTGCTTATTATGGTCTTTGTCGTAGATTTTAAGAAGGTAATCTAAAGTTATTTTTAAAAAAGTGACAAAGAGCAATTTAAGATAGGTCCTAGGCCTAAATTTATTCAAATAGATCGAAAGATGGGCTGTGATTTTAATCAAAGATTGTGGATTAGATAGAGGGTTGGAAAATTATCAAGCGTTACTCGAAAAAAGAAGATGGTGTATTCTAATTTAAATCGTAGACCTGGATCCAGATCTTCAGTGAAAATGTCACTCAATGTGTAATTCTTTTTTCAAAACGAGCAACATTTAACTGAATTGAATAACTATTAATCCACATATGAATGTATAAGGAAATATCTACTGTTTATATTGCAAAGAGTGTTACAAATAGCATGTTTTATTTTAGCTACGTATATGAACTCAAAGAACAATATCGTTGTTTTGTAACATTTTATTTATTTTTTATTGTAGAGAAAGGGAATGTTATATATATAGGAGCAGTCAGAAAACTGACCATTCTATCTTAGACAGCTTTAACCCACAGAGTGCAGCTAGCACCGCCATTTTAAAAATTCCATTTTAGTCATGTGATAAAGTAACATTGTCTGATTGGTCCACTAACCAAATAGAATACGCTCCGCTGCCGCTGGTGAGGACGCGCGAGGCGTATTTCTCCGCCTACAACTCCTATCCTTGATAACTGAACATTTTTCATTTCCTGAGCATTCGGTTAAAGATCCTTTAGAAATCATGCTGATTGAAAGAATTTTCTTTAAACCTTGTATCCATGTGGTTTCAATTATGAACCAGTTAAGGGTTAAAAAAAGACATAGTGCATTTTGAATTCCACCATGACCAACCTATAACCTTGTTTGCTAGTCACCTGATACAGAAAAACCTAAATCTTGTACCATAAATGTCTGCTCCACTCTCAGTAAGACCTCTTATAGCATATACGAGAAACAAAAATCTAAAAGATTGTCTGCTTACATCATTGGAACTACCCACAGTGTCTGACAGCTTGAATCTCTCATTCTCCTTCGCGGCCATATTCCTGGGTTATTTTCCATTTCTTTGAAATACTTGTACCAGTTTGGAGATTAATCTATTCTAAACAAATGCCGAATATCTTGTTTGCTACATATCTATCCCATACTGTCTACAATGTACAGGGACATTACCTTCTCTCGAGATGTCTATAGGTTAACCATAACAACTCCAAATTAATATCTATTTAGAAACATGTCTCTGGGAGTTTATCTACACCATGATATGATTCGTAGTAGTCTTTTATTAATCGACCTCCCGCAGCCAATGTGTTCATTTTTGTGAAGAGTTACCCATAAGAAATCAGGATTAAGATCTATTGATAAATTTGACTCTGGGAGTTTATCTTAAACATGTGACGTTTTTTTTTTTATTATTCGACATCTCGTTGCTAGTGTGAAAAATTTCTAGAAATGTATGGTTTGAGAAAGGTTATTAACTTAGGTCAGAACAGTAAGTTCCCTAGCTGCTACCAATTGTCGGTATAAGACAAAACAAAAACAATACTTGTTTCTAGATCCCGTATCCTGATTGTACTACAACAACAAAAATCACCACAGCTTTTGCTACAAAACAAATGATTCCCATGAAAGAGTCCTGTTGGATCTATAATTATATTATTAAATATAATCTAAAATGAATTATAATAAAGTGTATTTTGTTTCTGAGGTAAAAAATGATTTAACTTTTCAGTAAGCGAGAGTAACTAATATTTAAACATATCATTCTTTTGAATTTACATGACTTGAAATTAAACAGGCAAGTGTTTAACATATTAAAATGTCAATTGAGATTTATCTTTTTGTCTATAAAGGTATGTATTGTATACACATACAAGGTGAGTGCGATTTATAATGTATGTTCGAATCCAGCCCTGCGTGGTACAGGGCTATTATTTGATGAACTGATATCTGAAATGGACGCCATATTGAACAATTCGAAACCATTATGAATATATCATTGAAATCATCATCTTCGACAAAATCACGTTATCATACACATCTAATTGATGAAATATAATATTGACTCAATTTCCATGATCTAAATTTATAACTTTGTGCAAGACGAAGTTTCTTTTCTTGCAAAACAATCTTTATGCGAAGCCCTAAAGCTAAAGATGCATGAAAAGGGAAGAAAACATAAAAAAATAAAGTGAGTCTGGAGAGATAACCTGTAATCATCGGTTATGAAAAATGGTGTTCGGTGATGGATAGCTTTGATAAAGGCAAAATAACTGATTTAGTAACTCATCTATGATGAACTGTTCATGGTTATCGCTTCTTTCTCTCCAACATTGCATATCATTCAAACAGTATTCACCGCAACCACACCACGATAACTGTTTGTCAATTAATCAAGAGTTGGTAGATTGTTGGCGATTATTGTGAATAATTATTAAAAATTTGGCTCAGATTGATCTTTTTTTTCTGTCTTTTCTTCCCCTTTATCTTTTTGAGATAAACAACTGACTTGATGTAATTATCGAAAGTCAAATTCCACAGATGCATCAAATATTGAAGGAATGGACATCAAAACGAAAGTATTCAATCGCTCGTTTGATTGAATTTGTGTGATACTATACTGTTTAGATGACTCTTTTACTGAAACAGTTGCTCAAAGAGGTTCCATCACTGTATTCTAATCGGTAATAATCCATGTATTGAAATTTGTTGTATATAAGTATTAATTCAATACAAATTTTAGGCGATCCTCGAGAAATATTTAAATTACAAGGAGAAACATCTTCATGAAATTATTCTTAAAGCATTTCCAGCTTTTTTTCTGCTGTCATTTAATTTTTTCTCTAAATATCCAGACCCGAGTTTGAATCCCGGTAGAGGCAAGCAAATTTCTTTCTCTACAGTAAACATATACAAAGTCGGGACGGAATTAACTAGAGAACAAATCTCATTTATATGATTAGCAGTACCTAATAGCACATGATCATAACGGTTTCAGGTAACTTCAGTCGTATGTCGATGGTGTGTAAACTCATGGTGTTACCACGTATCAAGTTCCACTGGAACCGGGTAATCCTGACATAAACCTATATTACCAAATATAGGCACAGCGTCTTATTTCCAAATGATAAAATGTAATTCGACACAAAGAAAAGTCCTATATGTACTATATGTACCTCGTCCTATACAAGACAGATCCCCACCAAACTTGACCATTGTGTTTTTGCGATCACTGTCAATTTACACAAATATCATTAAAAAACCTAACCAACAGCGAATACGAATATTTATTTTGTATTTTTCCAAAGTGATCAGACAAATAGTGTGATAATGTCAGGGGTTACATTTTCGTACGAACTGGTAGATAAAATAATTCAAAGAAATAAAAACCGATATCAAAAGACTTACAAGAGTTTTATGTTAGAGATGTATTAAACATGTTTCCCAAGACGCAGCCTCATAATGAAAGTATAAAGCTACAAAAATCAGATATTGTTCACGAAATAAATGGATAGATTCGGAAGTCTGATTTGTTCCTATAAGAGCAAGGATTATTATGGTTCATTCACGATATAATGGTAGATAAATATAAATAAGTAATATTCGCAAAGATATGTAATAAATGTAGTCTACTTTTTCGTTAACGTGTCCTTCATAAGGTTACATTGATCTGTCATCTATCGTCACTTCTGTTCCTTCCTTACGGTCCTCATCATGTATAACCATGAGAGTACTACCGGCAGATAGACGGGTGTTGTTGTTACTCCTTGTTTTAGCATGATTGCTACACACCGACTTTAATGGAACTTCTTGTGTAGGCAACATATGTTCCTGCGATTCGTGCGGCCTGAAACACGCGGCAGGGGTTCTGAACGAACACTCATAAGCTCTCATTGACGTATTGCTATAACAGCTGTGGATACTTGAATGGTGGCGCGACAGTGTGGTCACAGTGGAGTATGTTGCCGTGTCCTGTCGTGCGAGACTCCTCTTCTGGCATGTAAGCGCCATCTTGAAAGCCCTGCGGAACTTTGTAGACACCATGTTATAAATAATAGGATTCACGCAACTGTTGAAATAAAACATCACCCGGGCAAAGTAAATTAGATTAAGATATCCCTCGAAGCCAAGCTTTTCTACATCTTGATTTCCAGCAAATGCTAACCAGGCTGTAACAACTCTCCAAGGCAAAGAGCAGACGAGAAACAAAACCACGACCGCCAAGAGCAGAACAACAACCTGTCGTCTGCTGGTCAACGTGGCCATTGCCCTTTTATCCACTCTCATTTCCGTGCAAATAGCGTCTCGAAATAGCTTCTTACTTATAAGGAAGTAAAGAACCGCTAATACAACTACCGGTATAGCGAAGAATAGAACCATGAGAGCGAGGACGTATACTCGCCTCAAGGGGGTCTGTAACGGCTGCCGACACACTTTAATCGGAGTACCGTTCATATATTGTGAGTCTTTGAACAAGGCAATAGTGAAAAATGGTACGGATGCCGTTAAGGCCACCAGCCATACTGCAGCAATGAGCTTCAAAGTTCGAGCTAATGTGCAAATGTACTGGGCTTTGAGCGGTTGACAAATGGCGAAGTACCTTTCATAGCTGATAACGAGGATGGTTAGAGCTGATGCGTGGGCTACTGAGTGTTCCAGGAAAGGCACAAGTTTACCTGAAAGAGAAAGAAAGACAGAAATTTGTAAATTTTCATTTTAAGCTGATACATGTGAATTTTCATTAAGTCCACCGGGTATGCCAATCAATAAAAGTAAACGTCCACGGATAGATGTCTTTGGCTATACGAATAAAATGTTAAAATTGTAAAAACAACTCTCACACAACTTCGGCAAAGCCACTCATAAGCCGTTTAACAACGCATCACTTCAATGCAGTACATGTAAATACCTCATAAGGAGAGGACATCACATTTCTGACGTCACCTAAGGTTTGACGTCAAGAATATTTTGCTACGTTATGCTTTTTTTTTTGTCGAGACGACGTTCACGGCCCCTTTGTTCTGTGCCGTTATTTGTAAGGTTTGCACAACTATGTATACCTTTACCGAACCTTCCATAATGTCTAGCTATTGCTGCACAAAAGTGACACCAAAGTGAAAAGACTTACGTTCTATGATTAAATAAGTTTAACTCTTGTCAATTGATACAGCAAATCACTCGACGTTAAATTAATACTAAATTGATATTTGATGTAATACAAGGGCTCACGTCGAATCACTTTCCATTCCTTCGTTCCTCGTCACTATTAATTGCTATAAGGCAGGATTAATAAACAAAGGGTAGCATAAGTGTGTAGTTATAAACCTCTACGTCATGAACGAGTAAGACGTTTTGTTTAACAGTTACTGCACCAAATCTCCCAAACGTTTGTTTGTTTGAGTATGAATATACGGCGTACGGGTACCTAAGGTTACACGACGGTGTGACAGCCAAACGAGAGCACAACTGTAAGAAATCGACCGTCGCAGCTGTACATGATAAGACGCTAGATAATTACATGGCTCTGTAAACCTTGTGCAAACTGTGTAACTATACATTACAAGACACCACAATTAATCTGGTTGACTTTTTATCGCCTAGATACACCGATCATCCGATAACGGGGATAAATCTGATATAAATCGATCCATATCTTTCGTGAGTTTGAATTAATTAAAAATGACTTGATAATCCATCAAATACTAATGTAACAGTTCGATGAACAACGAACGTGCTTAATCTTTTCTTATTTTTCCTTTTTTATTGATTTTGGTACACAGAGGAAAAAAATTTAATTTACGACAGGTCTTGCTAAATCAGTTCTTTTCAAATTGTATGCCAGAATAACATAGTCTAACCTAGCACAATATAAAGGGCTAATTCCTCCGTCTGAGTCCTACATCCCGTCAAAAGAATCACATGGTGGAGGATGGAAATCGATCTGCGGCTATATCGGCGGCTATGGTTTGGATACCATAGACAAAATAATATCTCTCCGAAAAGAAATATTGTAGGTAAGTTAAAAAGTAGTCATTGTGTTATTAAAGTGTATCTAAAAAAACAGAGAAAAATCAGATATATGTTATGAGATGCGGCTATAGAGTCGAGTCGATTTCCATCCTTTAGCAAGGGTTTCTACTGTAGGGCTAAGACGGAAGAATTATCCCTATATATTGTGCTAACTAATACCACGTAAAACCAACCCAATAGATGTTGGTTTTGGTACTGGACAGAATCATTTACCGTGTTTAACCAAATTCGGTTAGATGAATTAAAGTATGCTATAAACAAATGTCAGACGGTTGCGCCTCGACGTACCGCTTGATTAGTTTAGAAATATTTGCCGGCGTAAATTAAGTTTCACGAGATGATTGGCAACTATCTTTGTTGTGTCCATTTCTTAAGGAGTAAATTATTGATTTGACGCGTGTAATTGATGCCTCTCCGTCCACCATCTTAACTGTGTCCAGATACGCTTAAGAAACTCACTGGCCGACCTTATTAAATGACAATAGAAGTCAACGAAAGACTTAACCCGGTTTGTGTTGCTCATTATACACGTATAGAGCAGTCGCAAGCCGACTTCAAATATATAGAAGCGGACTGCTGACTACAATCTGTAAGTGCCAGTCTGTTCTGTTAAGTCACTTAAAGTTAGATTCTTATCGCGTATTTATACTAGAAACTGAAGTGTGTTCTTAGACACTGACATGTAGCGTAGGGCTGAGCGGCATTATCTCAGACTGGTTCGCTCATCTTGACGTACAGAACTAACCACTTTGCAGGCAGCTAATTTCGTTTGGTTATTTGTATTTTCTTAGCTCAAATATACAGTAATAAAACAAGTTTATTTGAGCAGTATAGGTCGGGATACCGGATTCTTCCTTGATTACAGGTTGGTATCTTGTTAACAACCCAAAAAAAACTACCTTAATGATATTAATATAACACCGCTGTCTACTCTAAAACAGTTGTAATACAGAGCAGTCTGATAAATATGTTGGTTGGTCCCAGATGTAGCCTACCTTTTCCGATTGCGAAAATTCCTACCTGACGTCAGAACGGAGCAGAGAAGATTAACTAAATCTACATAACACTGTAAGTCATGATTTGATTATCAAGTCAGTACCAATGAAGATTAGACCTACTCTATCAGTCAAAATTCACATAGCATACACAACTTATCAAGATGCCAGGTTTTCTGTGGTATTACAGTGCATTTACATAGAAGGATAATTGGTTGGGATTTTCTCCCTTAAGCAGGTGTACAAAGTTTGTTTCGTTCAGGTAGAATTCCACCGCAATGGAACTCATAAGTATCTCTTGATACGTTGATCATTAATGTAACATAAAAGCGAGCAAATAGCAACAACATCGAGTTAACTAACTGCCAGCTGTTAATGTCGTTAGTATAATGCATTACAGTGACAGAATAAAACATAGGTTTATTATTAATTATATCCATTCTATAATTCCCATATCTTTCGTAATGTGAAATGTGATATCGCTGTCCTTTTTTTGTTTGTTTGGTCGGGGTGTAACGTCGTACTCAAGGGTATTTCACTTATATGACGACGTGCCAGCCCAATGAGTGAAGGAAACCATCCGGGACACCGCTGGCAACGAACAAAAACAAGACGGGACAAATACAGGACAACGACAGGACGCAATACAGATGCCACAAACAGATCGGCTTCCTGTTCCCCTTTAGCTCTGAGAGCACCAGGGCAACATGAAGCTCCCTCCAAACACCCGCGATATCGCTGTACATTGGATAATTAACATATAGTGTTTTAATGTCAAACTGTTCCAAGTCTTTAGATATTGGATTTTATAGTTGCCACAAGCCATCCAAGCACTAACGAGTATGCTGTGTCAAGACTACTGAACCGCACTAATCAGTTAAATATGTTCTGGAGGAAATAGCCCGGAGTAGCTCTTCACGCCAAGCCCATACGGCGTAATTGTAGTTAATTCAGACATTGACCAGTTCGGAAACATCCGGAGCTATCTTGCTGATTGGCGTCATAATTGAAAGATATGGGAATCCGTAAAAAAAAAGTAATATTAGTATATGATGATAAACGAACTGATTTACAAGGCAGCCATTAAATGTCTCTGCTAATAGCCTTTTGGTTGGAAAAGTCGCAGGAATATTTAATTATGGGAATCCGTAAAAAAAATAATATTAATGTATGATGATATGCGAATTGATTTATAAGGCAGCCATTGGATTTCTCTGATACTGGCATGTTATTGTGAAAAGACTCAGGAATATTTTAATTATATGGCTTACATCTTAAATTAGCTATCTGTCGAACATGAAACGAAAGAAAACGATATACCGAGTAAGTAATGAACGAGATGTCGAGTATAAAATGAAGGATGTGTCGAGTATGAAACTAACCACCTACAAATCATGAATGATCTACCAATCATGAAATGAACGTTAGTGAGCAAGAATCATATTATCTAACATGCGCGAATGAACGATCATGAAGACATACATGTATACGGAACGATATACCTAGTATGATATGACGATATACCGAGTATGAAATAAACGATATACCAAGAATGAAATGAATGATATACTTAGTATGAAATAAACGAAGAACTTAGTATAAAAAGAACGATACATTGATGAGGAAACACAGGATATACAGAGTATGAAATGGGCGTTCTCCCGCGTATGAAACACCTACTGAAGATAGAACGATCTGCCGAGAGTGAAACGATATTCCGACCATGAATGAACGGTAACGCGCATGAACATAACTGCCTGCTGAGCACGAAAGGTCCATTGAACTTCATGCGACACGCCAATGACCGTCCGTAAGTAACCTCAACATCTCACTACTCTTTTTCTCCAATATGGATACATTTGACACATTACAAAATGTTCTATGCTTAAAACGAAATATTTACCTAGCGCGAATGAACAATCTAACCAGCACCATGAAACAACGTACTGAACGTGAAATTAACCAACATCTGAATATAAGTAGAAAGATTGAACGCTTTAAACAAAAGATCTACCTAGAATGAAATAAAGGATCTACCCAGCATGGAAATAACGTTCTGACTAGAATAAAAAGTACGTTTACCCACAAGAATGAACAATATTCCAAGCTGTAAACAAACGACCTACCGATCATGAAACGAACGATAAACAAGGCATAAAACAAACTTTCTATGGATATGCGATTAACGATGTAGCAAGCACGGGCCTAACAACCTACAAAGCAAACGACCTACCAAGCATGGACTGAACGAACAACCAGCCATGAATTAAGCGACCTGCCAATCAAGGTAAAAACATCTACCAAGAATGGACCAAACGGCCTACCAAGCATAGATTAAGTAAACGGCATACCGAGGATGAACCAAATGGACCGAAAATAAAACGAACGATTCACGGAGGAGAAAACTAGCGATCTAATTACAGAAGGTAGGAGAACATGATATGATGCATTGGTTGAAATTAGTTAACATCCCTTTGGTCAAATTGATTTCATTCAGGGTCCGATCAGCGGCGGAAGCAAAACAACTCGAGATAAAGGCAGATTCAGAAACTTGTCACCGAGAAAATATCTATGAGTTGATGAATCGGCTTAACCTCATAACCTGGTCGTTTGTGTGGTCTCTTCACTGCGCTCGGCAGTGCTGGGTGTATTAATATGCACCAAAATTGTACATCTTGTTCTGCCGCAACCTCTTTATCAGATTCTTCACATTAGTCACACTTTTGTATAAACCTATGGAATTTCCCATGGCTTTAGAATCCGTAAATTAAGTTTATATGAACCCGAAACTTGAGCCATATTAATTAGTTACTCTGGCAAACAAATGCACGACTTTATGGCGACGATCGTTTGACGTCCGAGATGATGTGGGCAGTACATTCGAGGACTTGCCGACTGATGAGCTGATTATTCTGCTTAGATAAGTGGGCATTCCTGAGTGCGATTAATCTACGAACATTAAGGCATTGACAACATTAAATTGAATGAAATTATTCTTTCTTTTTTTTATGATAAGGTCATTCCGTATTCTTGTCTTCTAGATTCGTTAGTTGGACAACATCACGCTATTGTATAAACTAGTTATGAACAACTATTCTTGGATAAATGTTACTTATTAATGACATTTGTACGAGAAGAGCTGCCAAGGCGTCTAGACTTCACTAAGTTAGCATTCTACAAGGGCAACTAACGTAGTCTATTAAATCCCTTAGATTTATTATATTAACCTCATGTTTAAGGTCAGTGTTAATGAAGTCTGTAAAAACGAATTATCCAGCCGTGGGTAATGCGTGTCTGGTTTCTGTACAAAACAAGATTAGATTGTGTACGAGCCAGGTCAGCGGTTCATTAATTACATTTACACCACGAAAATGGAAGAGAACCAAATGGACTTTATCCCACAAACAGCATGGTTTAAAAGGCAAATGTTGTGCTTCGAGAACTGAGAGAGGCCTGCATATTTGAAAAGTTTATCGTAATCTCAAAAAATATATGCATCCATAAGTACTACAAATTCACATCATAATGTCCCTAATGAAATAAGATGGTACAACTTTGTACATGTAATAACGGCTTTCCGAACTATATTCTTATATTGAAGCTAGTTTAGTTGTGACTTTAATCTGGCAGTGCGGATGTTTTAATTGGCGAACGCCATCGCCATGTAAGTCAAGCACAAATGAGCGCGACTGATAAAAGTCGGTCGGTCGGTCGGTTAGTTTCTCAGCCAGCCTCAGTCAGTCAGTCAACCCGGTCTTCCAAATCTTCCGTCTGTTCGTCCATCCGTCGATCCATCCATCCCTCAGTCCATGCATCCATCCTTTCATTCAGTATTGTCAGTAATAAATGGTCCACGAAGATATAAATATACTCGAAATACAAGCACTGGTCGGTCACTGACCGGGAATGAGTCTTTCAATCAGTGATCGATCACTCATTTTTTGCTTCGTCGCTTTTTTCCTCTGCTTTATCTGAGTTAACTCGAAAATCTCAATTTCAGTATAGCGATCGGTTTGATATGTTTTTTGTATTATGTCCTGTGAATTCTCCTGTAGGCATATTTGTCCTGCCTTGTATTTGTTTGTCGCCAAAGGCTGGCGCTGTCATGTGGTTGAAATAACCTTCAGTACGCCGCTAAACCCCAAACAAACAAACAAACAACCCTAAACACCGAGAAAAGAAAAAAGACTGAATCACACACTATTTGAATAAAGCTCTGAGAAAGACTGAGAAATTCTCGATAGCATGCAACACTTCATCGGCGGAAATCAGACAATATAATCCTTCTAACCAACAAAGCTATCTTCACCAGACGTCCATACCAGAATACATCTGCAGCTCTTATAGATGTCGATGAAACTTTCTTTTGACATATAATTCTATTGGGTTATATATAAGACTGACTGCCCTCGCTGTTGTGTCGCATGTTTTTGCTTAATTTATTTAAAGGCAGGTGATTCCTCGGAATCAAAATCGTCATTGTTTTAATCTTCCATTAGTAAGATTATCTGCAATGGAAGACTAATTGATAAAGCATAACTTAAAAGGAAAATTAATTATACCTTCACCCCCGAAAAAATCTCTTGCCAAAGTGTCAGCGTTATAAACACAGTCCATTTATTAAATTTATTCATAAATATTCTAGCAGTGATTTTCTTGGCGTGGTGTTGATCGAAAACAGATCCCGGTTAATAAGGCAATAATGAAGTTGTCATTGGATGGTGTGCTGCGCGAAAACCCTAACATCGAATTAATGACATATGTTGCCATGTGTTAAGGAAAAAACCGATAAGGAGGAATACTAAGAAGGCTAGCATGTGCTCTCTCATTCACCCTACGCTGCTTCGAGTCGTTGTCCAAAGTATCTTGCGTGAGCCACACGATGTGGCTCCAGCAATCGCGGGGGTGATTTTTACAATGTTTTTCCCGGTTTTCCAAGCATTGAATATCGAAATAGCCTTGAGTACAAGGTTAAACCCCAAACATGTTCATACAAACAATCCAAAGTATCTTCCTAACAGTAGCACTGATATATCACGTAGTTAAAATAAATAGATCACATAAACAAAACAAGCATATATTTCCCAACACTGATCACCTATATGTATAAGCTATCGACAATGTAAAGTTATGATTGTGATAGTATTTTCAGAAGGCCAGGTGAGTGGTCTAGGGTGCCGCTTTGGGGGTCGTGGGTTCGATTTCATTACGGATTTCAACGGGCAACATGTTCTGCTAGAATCTGTTGAAACTAAGAGTGCTATCTCAAAATAACGGAAATACTGTAAATATTGACTTTCTTAAAGACACAAAAATCCATCATTATGATCGCAATGTAATCCTGTTATTGCACCTGATATCCTGATAGCAAAGTGCGTTTCCAATGACCATGGAAAAGATGCTAATTTCATCTTGGGCTCAATTCATATAAAAATACATCCAATAAGTTGTTAGAAAAAGTATTCTTTCTGACAAAAATTCGTCCTGTGAGAATTGATTTATTGACAATTATTCAACAGATTTGTTTCTATTTTTAAAGGTAGCCAGGGCTATACTTACACATAAATTCTCCCAGGTACCAGTAATCCCGTGCATGTAACTCCATTACCGCTGACGGCATACACACCACTATTACCAACAAATCCGCTAAACTCAAATTGAGAAGAAAAAAATTTGTTGAATTCCTCATGTCTTTGTTTTTCCAGATGACAACAGCCACCAGTAAATTACCAATAATCCCCGCTATAAATTCAAACAGACAGAAGGCCGAAGTAAGGATGAGTATGTAGAGCGGGGGCCGTGGTGTGGTCTGATAAGCCGAGGTAATGAACGGGTCTGAAGAAATGTTCTCACCCGGATAAAAAGTGCCATTGAAACAAAGATGATCTGAGAAGTTTCTTGCCTCCATGTGTTCTTCACAGTTCTCCGTCATATTGACGATAGGGACTAGCTCTTACGGAGAAGAATCCATAGGCACTCCCGGCTAGTCTACATAAGACTGCTGGCAGTCCACGTACAATTGTCTCAGCCTGTCTCACGGTAGTAGGGATACATCATCTCTACGGTCAGGCTTATTTAAAACTCAGCCAGTCGTTAAAGAACTCTCCACTAATTTATGTCTCCTATGTCCCGTTAGTTTCTGAAGAGATGAATGATAGCTGTGCCTCCAGTATTGACTGGCTCAGCTAGCGGACTGTTCCTGGTGATACATAGCACTCGATCCGATCCATTACAGAACTTCGCTCACTACACTCCTACGGGAACGTTAATTAAAGGTGAAAACTTGATCTCTACTTAATATCAAATAACACAATCAAGCTGGCGAAAAGTACTGGCTGTAAAAAATAAAGATGATAAGAGCAGATGGTCTTTTAAAACACGCATTACTAAAGCGTCCTATGCACAGTTCGATTGAAGTAGGGAAATCAAACGCTTGCTCGGAGGCGCACGAAAACTACCAAGTGTATCAGCTTGTCTTCACGCCTTTGTGTGCACTTTAGAGGATTGGAGATTAAAGCGACTGTTTCTGGAAGTAATGCTTGAAGATAGAAGCGAATGTCATTTCAGGGCGATATCCACTCAGTTTAACAATTTCGACCAATCAAATTGAGAGTGGCTGATAATAGACGTCACAGATGTAGCGACTATCGACTTTTGGTCATCCCCGGGACAAATTTATCTGTAGATGGTGCTAGCATTTGTTTTCTCTTCAATTGTGCTACAAACGTATTACACATTACACATCAATTTTACACTATATGTTTATCCAAATATTTTATTAAGTGGAATGTGTCATTTAGTCTAAGAACGATTGTGTCTTTAGTGCAAATACTTATATGTATTTGCTGTTTCAATTGGCTTTCTTGTTATATCTTGTAACAATATGACCACCAAACCAATAACAGGGTGTGTCACTGGATTAACCGTATAAGGCGTCTGTTACAGGAATGTGGGTTGAACTGTTTGTTTATGTATGAATATCGTACTGCTAGAATTGTAAACGTAGCAAAGAAAGAAAATTGAAAATAGCTTTCTTTCAAACTGTTTGTCACTTATGAGAAAACGTCAAGCTATGATTCATATCGCTTAATTAAATCTGATTACAGAAGTGGCTGTATACTTGACATTGATAAGTCCTTGTACGATTCCTGTGTGAAACTATTAATACGATACAGCTGTGGTTACCACGGCCTCGCTGTTGAAACTGGTACATATCTCAACATTCTCAGAAAGACCGTAATTGCAAAATTTGTAAATCAAAATCAGTTGAGGATGACTACCATTTCTTGTTATGCTGCCCTGTATATTCCGATATACGAAAAACATGTTTTGAAAAGTACTCTTTTATTTTCTAGAAAAATATAAATTGAATAAGTTGTTGAACCCAAATGCTACTGATTCGTTCAATTCTGTATTTAAATACATTAAGATAGCTATGTGCCTAATAAATGAACTTGTGTCGCGCATTCAATGATACTACCCGCCTGATATATAGTTGTGTTGTATTATTAATGTATTTATGTACTTATGTTGTACTAATATCGGAGGAGAAGAACATTTGGCTCGTTCCTGCAATACAGAATTGAATTGAATATTCTTATTGTAGAGAAGAAATTTTTGCTTGCCTCCACGGGAATTTGAACTGGGAGTCCATGGCTAGCGGGACCAGCGTTCTTACCGACTAATCTACAAAGGATCTAGGTAGATCGACCATTTTCATCTTCGTGTAGACTATACATTGATGTGTTGTCGCTGGGCTGTTGAATATGACCAATGTCATGCTAGTTTTCTACGGTGGTGACCCTTGTGAATATAAAACCGTTTAGGCTGTATCGAGAGCAGTCGCCGGATAAAACCACTTTAAATTATTCAAAACGGTTTCAGTGATATTTATCATGAACATGTACTCTCTATAAATGATAAGGCCTGGCCAAACTTTTTCAGTTGTCAATAAATGTATCAGATTAAAGCCGGCAGTAAAACGGAGAAGCAATTCTTATAGGATAATTTTTGAAGCTGAGAACGGACATCTCGGCTTCCATAGATAATGACTCTCTCTCTCTTTTTTATAAACGTATAGGTTTCGCCGCCTCTCCAGCAAACAAACAAATAAATAATGTATGTATAGCCTATTATTTGCTAAATACATGTCCATTGTTAGAGATAAATAAAATGTAAAGCATTTTGTTTTTCGCATTATCAAAATATGCATCTTTTTAAAGTAAAAACAAAAGTGTTTCCATAAACTTGATAACATGGTTTAATGAAATATATATATGTTGTTTTAATAAATTACATTGAACGGATATGCCAATAAGACAAATAAATAAGTAAGTAAGAAAGTCTCAATTTTCTTTCGGATTAAAAAACTGACAGAGCTTATATCAATGTTTCTTTCCTCAAAGCCTGTCTAAAATTTTCGTTTTAGTTAATGTGGACTTTAATTCATTAAGCTTATCTCGTAATTCATCAGGGGCCAGTGGCTCGAAAGGCTTTTAGTCACTAACGCCAGATTAAATCGCTAATAGAGGATAAGGGATACACCTTCAACATGGTATGACGTCATCTAATAGAGGATTAAATTTAATAGCGTTTCGAGCAGTCTATTGGTTTATTTTCTTATGTTTAATAATTTACTTATTGGTTTAACTGTTGTAACTTAACTGTGGTATTTATTTTTGTGCTGTTGGAACCTATTAATGATGCAGTAGGCTATCCTTAGAAAAAAATAAAATACAAATAGCCCTCCGACCAACCCCTGCGGAGTAATAACTCAATAATTCACCTGGCAATTTGTTTAGTCTGTACAGACCAATAGGGGTCATTTAGCTTTACATATGGCATATGATTTATGATATGATGATATGATATGTGTGCTTTTTATAATAGTACAAATTTGAAGTTTCTAACATTATTGGTTTTCTAGAACTACACCTTGGAAAATGTAGAGTCAGCTTTAAAATAAAGAGCCAAGAATTAGGCAATTAAAGTTTTGCGCCTTGAATATATAATCAAGGGAAACTAAATTATAGGTTCCAATTTAACTGTTTGTAACAAGAATTTCGAATTATGTTTTCACCAACATATAGTATGAATACCTAACTTGGTTCATTTTGAACCCAAGTGGTCCAACAAAACCTTAACAGATGTTGGTGCCCCAATGTATACGTACATGTCAATCAAAATATAAACAATAGCAAACCATAGTATCAAATTTTGTTTTTCAAAATGAAATAAAACGTATAGGAAAATGGAATACACTGTATTATTTTTGTATATTCGTGGTGCCCACCCCCCTCCCGCCCCCCTCCGTAATGCACTTAGCACTGTTTATTTTGTTAAATGGTTAATCCAGCCCTGCATACAATGTTTAGAGATAACATATATTGACATGATGCATTCTTTTTTTAATCGCGTTCTGTTAAAGTCTAGTATGTGGGATTCTTGAATACCAATATCAAATTGTTTATTATGGAAAAAGATGAAAATCGATTTCACAAATAAATTGTTACGTAACTCGTTTAAATTGTTAGTGCATTTCTTGAAAATTGTGTTTTATAAAGTCCTATTGAGTACTCGATAGAAATGAAAAAAAAAGACATGAAAAAATACGATGGAGCATTACTATTAACTCCAAATTGATACATGGCTTAGGTTATCGAATGACAGATAGTACACATGTACTTGATAAATTAAACGACGGGGAAGCAGATGTTGCAATTATTGTCAGGGATTTCACTTCTATGTTATACCACACAGCGTTTAAAATTAACAGTAAAGTGAAAGTTTATTGTAAACAAATTAATGTGAAGAGATTCATAAATCACCATGGTTCGAAAAAGCATGTAAAGAAGCAAAACGACAATTTAGATTAGCACAAAGACAATATAGAAACAAAACAAAACAAAATTGATGAACATATGCTTTTCAATCAGCGCAACATTTATTCAAAAACCAAACGAAAAGCTAAACGAACATATCATAATCATATAAAGCAAGAGTTAAAGATACATTCAAGGAAAATTCCACGCAAATTATGGCATGAAGCTAACAAAATTCTTAAAAAGAAACCACCAGAGCCCGACGTAAATTTGCTTTCAATCTTGTTTCAGGATAGTAATTTTAATATGTCAAACAATCATTGTAATCCTGATCTGTTACCTTCGCATACTATAATACTTTATAAACTGTTTACACAAACTGAAATGCGACATGCTATCGAAAAACTTTAGACAAACAAAGCAGGTGGGATAGATGGATTATGCAGTGAAATACTTATTGAGGGTAAAGATCTGTTAGCACAACATGTAACAAAACTATATAACTAGTTATATAGCAATTCCGTATATCCACAAATAGGGTATTATTCGTTATAGTCGGTACTCGGGTCTAAATCAAAGTTTTTATATGGAGCGATACATTGAGAAATCTGAAAATATCAGAAACAAACATATAAAAAAAAAAGAATTACGCAACTCGTGATGTAATCAAACTGAGCAATTTTATTAAAGAAGATCAACAATTAGGAGCTCAGAGTATCAATGTATTATATGTGTAATATTCGTGTGGTCATAGTCGCCATCTTGAAGTCTAATATGTATAATATGATGTATGAATAGTGTATCCTATACACACTATAGCTTCACGCATTAAACAACACACCCACCCCAACCCATACCCCAACCCCCAGGACAACAAAATTTATATGCAGTCCAGAAAGGCAACAACAATTCCACGAAGACAAGGAAGTAATACATTATGGGATGCGTATTCGAAGTCTGACAAACGTCTTTAAAGAGGAAGTAGAGTTTAAAACACTTCAGCCTCTTTTCCCAGCCTAACATCCAAAGTGTGGTAAATCCTTGTCACTTCTTTCATCAGTTATAATGGTTAAATCGGTAATCAGTCACGTTTAAAACACTTAAGCGTCTTATCACATCCCTTGCAGCCAATGTATGACTCTATATTTATAAAACCTGTCATCGGTCATAATGATTAATTCAGTGTATCATTCAAATTTAATGACAGTCTGAAGCGTCTTACCACAAGCCTATAGTCCAATGACCGATAAAACTCTTGTCCCTCTTTCCATCAGACGCATGTTCAGAACAAATCATCGACATGTTACATATTAAATGAAGTACAAGGGATCTACTATCTGAGATACATCCATATTAAAGTTGAAGGAATGTAGGTCAATATTTCTTGACACGAATGTATTGCAACTTAATATTGATCTATTTACAAGTGTTTATGTCCTTAAAGCCCATAAACAAATTTACAAATAGTGCTTTAATGTCCTTAAAGCACATTAAAGCACTATTTGTAAAGTTGCGACGAGTTTCATTAGACAAACATCATCATCCGTCATACTGATGTAGTGCTTTAAGGAAACCAGAAACTGATTATTTGTGTGTCCAAGGTAAAAATTCAAATGTTGGGTTACTAGTATTCGATGTCGTTTGGCAAAGTCAAGGTTGTCTTCATTTCTGGGTTGCCCATTGATTGTTGCAGTTGACGAAATATAAACGACTACAACAAGAAGACGTGATAAAAGAACCATTCCAAAAGTCACCAGGATAGAGTTACGAGATCGCCAACTTTGTATCTTTATTGTGCTAAAATCGTGCTATTTGAAATCACAAATTAACACTATTCAACCTGTTGTGCGCTTCGATTGCTTTTTAAAAATATTTCACCGAAAGGCTTAATCCAGGATAATCGAAAAATGAAAGTTACAGACTACCATGAATACGTACGATGGTATTAGGCAAGGGCACAAAAATAATTACTATGTTACGTACCGTTCGCTGAGATTGGCATCTATTTTTATCTCAAGATATCGGATACCGTTGGAATAGTGTAAAAAGCGATTAAATAAAAAAACGACGCCGATTTGATAAGAAAGACATTATCTGAAATGACATACAATATTTTCATCCTGCTCAAGAAAGTGTATCTCTTGTCAATCACAGCTATTTCAACAACGTTATTGCCTGAAACAGTACAATAGGCAATGTTGCTAAACTTCATAATTCGGTATTTTGTCCAGATTTAAAGTTACATCCAGAGTAATATTGCGATGTATGAATAGGTTAATTGGTGTTACCTGTATGGGAAAACACTTATGCTTAATTAATGGGTATAACCGAATGGATCTGAATATCCAAAAAAAAGGTCTTAACATTGTCGATTAAATAATAGACATGTATGAATTCTGTGTTTACTTAGCACTAGAAGAAAATAAAATTTCAACATTGTAGATAGGCTTCACATCATGGTTATGCTAGTGTCCATTATTGTTGGAATACATCGCCGTCATATAAGTGAAACACCATAAGCACGCTGTAAAACACCCATCAATCAGTCTAAACAACGGTGATTTTTATCCAGGAACTCTTGTCTTCCCCACACACTTAAGACACTACAAACGGGATATTCAATAGCATTGTGGTTTTTTGTAACTTAGAAGTCTGAATTCATCAGTTGAACGCTCGTCAATAATGACGCATGAAATAGATTTGGACTACTTTCCCCACCGTTACATATCACTTTATTCATTACAGCTGTTAAGTTTTCGTGACGAAATGATAATAATAATAATAACAAATTCGTGCAAATAACATAGGCCTAAAGTAAGTTCTAAATTGCTTCTACATTCTTTGAATATATATAAAACCATTTGCAAGTCGACCAGTCACATACCAGGACACAATAACATAAACAACTAGCTTGGTAATTACCACGTTAAAATACGACATGATACCTTGCTCTATGCACACACCCATGAAACGAAATAAACCCAAATACGCATAGTGGTTAAAAAAACAGAGCACAAAACCATATAACATATACTAATTTCGCTAAAATATGTCATCAGCAAATTCTGATCATTGAATGATGAATTGAACTAAACACATAAGGGTGATGTTGTCTAAGACGTGTCATTTTAACAATAAATCTATAGATTGGAAGATTTTCCCTAATTGCCCTCCGTGTCACTATGCTGTTGTTTTTTTATTCTCACGGAGTAGACTGGACTAATGAACCAGTGACCTTGGAAGTGTGGAATGTAATTGTGTCTGGGTTTGAAAGGAAGTTTACTACACCCTGGGTGAAATTATTCATTTACAGACTCCTTGAAACCAATCCCTCACGCGAGCGTCAGGTGACCGCCATCTAGTTAATGTAGCATATATTAGAGACGGCAAATATCTGTACAAAACGTATAGTTGTTAGACTGGATGTTAAAAACAGTCAGAATAACCTTTGTCGTAACGAAAAAAAAACTTTAATAAGTCTCGAGAAGACAGCTGTGATGTTAAACAAATCATGCACTTAACTTTTAATTATTTGTTATTTATTTTCGAAAAAATACATTGGAAAAATAGTTCCCACCAGTGTACAAGTTAGCAGTTGAAGTATGGTCATTGCACATGAATTAAGTTCTCTATGGTTATGTCAGACACAAATATCCTCTACAATTGTTTGTTTGATTTGTTCTATTGATGTAAAACACAGAAAAGGCATATACAAATTCATCATATAGGACCAAATATTTTGTACAATTTCGTATTGTATAATCTTGTCCGAATAAAGACATCTTTTTTAAGATCTTAATATGATGTAGTAGTGTAACTCCGAAGAAAGATAAACTCAATTCGAACACAATATTTCGGTGCTTTATTTTGCAATGTTCAGGAGAGTTATGTAGGAAGTGACATAAGACATATTTATATATAATGATATATATAGTGCTCAGAGATTTAAAACCAATAAGCCATTGACATTTACAAGGTGATGTGTCTATGCATCTAGCTAGGTAAACAACAATCACCAAGTTAAAACACCATATAAGATATCGTATGGCATGTGTCCATCGCGGGGTCGTTCAATTTTCCTGTACTTTAATAGCCGGAGAGTATGCTAAAATCAAGAGCCATTGCACAGTGCTGGATGTTTAACCGTAAGTAGCTGTAATTGTTTTACGCTCGTTAATAACATTTATATTTTTATGTCTGTCATGTTAACATTTTCTGGATTGCTTCGCTGCAATGTTTTCATAAACTAGAGCAATGTCAAAGGTGCATAATACGTCTGTCATCAGCCATCAATAACATAAGGACCGATTCCACGAAGCACGATTGGCAATAATAAAATAAGACACACATAAGTTTTGAACGACATTTAGAAGTGGGGAAACATAATTATACAATTTCTGGATAACCACTTCTGGTTTTGTGATAGAACACAACGTTTCGATACATATGCCTGTAT
>JAQQZZ010148262.1:0-12730 GCA_030265115.1 Mopalia vespertina | reverse complement strand
GGACAATCTGTCGTCATATAAGTGAAATACCCTTGAGTACGACGTTAAACCCCAATCAAACAAACAAACAAACAAATTTTCTTTGGAACCATTGTTTCTCATAATCATGTGTTTCATGAAATTGAATTTGATTTTGGCTATGGGTGGTTCGATAGTGATTCTTGTTGCTATGGTGCTTTTAGAACCAAGAGACGACACGAAACTGATAGGTTGTGACGTCTTTATTTGGCGTCCTTTGCTGGTTGGATCTTGTCATTGTTTATTACCAATACCTTCGAGGGGAATTTCTGTTACCGTTGATCTGGGATGCTGCCATACATGTGACATAATTTTTGGCATTTGGCATTAAAACTTGTCCAACTACATGTACTGTTTAAAAATCATTACAGCCAGTGACCCGGGGATTCACACCATTATTATGGTACTTTTATGTAGAATAGGAGGAAAATTAATTTTCAAAGTAAAAACACTTTATATCAATTGTTGTATGAATACATCACCATGTTGTAATTGAAATACCCATTAGGACAGTGTGAAACAGTTTTTCAGCCAATAGTCTTTAGCAGGGGGGTAAAATACCAAGACAATTAAAACCTATAATAAATGGATAAAAACCCACGGCATAAGGACTGTTGCTCCGTGATTACTGATCAACATCGAATCAGATCGACTCACATGTCCATGTCAAATAACAATAGCGGATCAAATTCACAGCCAAATATATTCCCTTATTTCAAACTTGTGAACCCCATATGGTAAGGGTGTTCAAATTGAGAGGAGGGCTGTCAGGCCTGTGCTGTAATCTTTTCCGGCATAACCTAAAAATCGGTCCTATAAAATTTTGTAGGTAACCTAACATTCGTATTTTCCCCTGGTTTGCTGATTTTTTAAATATATAAATGTGCCTTGCTGAAAAATAAAGCAAAATTGCTTTAGAACACAAACTTCATTGATTATCGGATGACAAAATTTGTCTCAATCAGTAGAAAATTCAAATTTAGACTAAGATTATAAACAATTTAGGAAACTTATAAATCAGTCCTCCTAAATTAAGTTTCCATAACCATGGGGAAACCCCATTCTGACCGTTCTCCCCAACAGCACAGGCCTGTAGTGCTTAACGCAAATTGTACACCATTTCCTCTAAAACTCTTAATACAATACAGCATTAAGTAATAAAGTATATATATACAACCTACATGTAAGTCTATTTGTACTGAAAACCAGGTAAGTGCAAGGACTGTTTTGTTTGTTCACACTTTTTTTTTCACATGAATGAAAATGGCTGAACACTGGTATTTGAGAAGTTAAACTAAAAAATCTACACAAAACAACTTATAATGTATATTGTCACTTTGTATACACCTGGTTATACACCAAAACAACCATTAGGATTTCTAATCCCAGGAAGAGTGTAAAGGGATTAGAGATTATCAAAAGAGGGATTAGCCAGCATGTATGGAGAGGAGTACTTGTCCAGATCAGTAATACACCTGTAAGGAAGTTGTTGGTCTACGGGAAATCAATGGTGAAATACCTGTGTGTGTAACAATATACCCACCATGCTGAAGTTAGAACATAAACTCTTTCATTCTGAAAATTATTGAACACAGGTCCAATCAGGTATTATACACCTTATACAGGTTTCTAAAATTGGCTTTAATAACAGGTAGAAATTCTGAGTTTAACAGTCGAAAAGATTAGAAAATTTGGATGGGCAAAACTGCTCAGAATCATGATTTGAGACTGGCAGATTACCAATCCAAGCTAAGACAAAGGGTTTATATGTCAAAAAAGGAGAATAACACTGATAAAGAGATCTTTTTAAAGATACAAATTAGTCCAGGTTATTGGTGGATATACATGGCTTTGGCTTTCTGGTAAATTCATTGATGTTAACAAGAATGGAATTATTTGTTAAAAGGTAATTATTTGATTAGCTGTTTGTTACATTAGGGTTTAATGTTGTACTTAATAGTTATTTCACCAGGATGACCACCTGCCAGTCCAACGGGTTTAAGAACCCACCCTTTGAGATAACTCGAACTGGCAAAAAAAAGAAAGCAAAGCACAGGTTGGCACGCTGCTGCCCCAACCACCCGTAATTCTTCCATCAAAGACTCATCAATACAAATTCATGAGAAATTACACTTAAAGAAGAGCAACTTAAGAATAAAGTCCCTTTATGTTTCAAATAGGAGTGTCTAAAACACATCAAATTGAATGAATATATCAAGCAGTTTTAAAAATGGAGGCCAATTGTTTTATAATTGTGTAGAGTAATTTTACATATTTGTACAGTGGACTGTTCATGTCATATTGTTTGTGTGATTATTCAAGAAATGTTGCCAACAACCCTTGTGGTAAACTGGTAATAGCTTGACGGTCTAATATATTTACTGTGACTCCAATGTATATATTGTATGTTTTATGTATATTACATATACACGTCGAATGCAATTCTCATCTACTCAAGAAAAACTTTTTTTTAGAATGTGCCCATTGTCTTCTAAGGCTCCCTTAATTTTGGGATTTTATTCCCCCTTTAATATATGGTTGAGTGAACAGTAGACAGTCATGAGTGTATACAAGACAAGGTATTACATCATCTGAGGTAAGCCAGGTCATGTGTAGAATAATACTAGGCACAGTTTGTCTGAGAGCTGAAGTGTCATTATACTTATTAAAGGTATGAAGTTCTTTTGATAAGCACAGGTCAGACAGCCAGACTGGGTCTGCTTTTACACCATGTCAGTATGGCATTCACTCAACAAAGTCTACATAGGTAAACTTTAAAAAGACCCACACAAAAGTAACCTGGGATGTCTCTACCACCTATTACAACCCGGCGGACCTCTGACTGAGAAAGATTTAATCAGACCGTGGCTTTGATACCCCTTGGCCTCCGTACCTCTACAATGTAACAACCTGATAAAGCACTAGGTTCTCTTAATTAAACACTAACAGACAGGATTTGGGTGGTTAGATTGCCTTAGAATTAGTCAAGGGAAAGAAAATGACTTAAATTCTAACTTAATCTAGTTTAGGGTTTAAACTTGATAGGTCCATTTAAATTAGGTCCTATCATAAGTCATCAGTCTGGCTTAAGGCTTTTTTTTAAGAAAGCCTAACCTAATCCTAAGTAGAAATAAATTACAAATTCTTGAAAAAAGCTCAGAGTAGAATAAGACCTCAGTTAACAAGACAATTTAACTCGGCAGTCGTGGATGACTTCTGCACAAGAATACATAATATTGAGGTGGATTTGCCCCATTGAAATGTTGATAAACTTCCTAGTTTCTTTGAAGGAAGAACGAGTTTACGAAGGAAGCACCCAGGTGTACCTACTGTAAAACTTTAAACAACCTGCAGGGGTTCATAGGTGTCCAAATATTGAGTTTTTTTACTGAAAAAAAGTCATTTTTTTAGTGTCATATTTAATATTTGTAATTTTTGTATGTCCAACTATTTATTTTCATCATACTTAAATATTAGAAATGGAGTCTGAATTGAGTTTATTTACAAAATGATGCACTATAAGGTCACAAATTGAGTTAATTCTCCATCTTAACTACGCATTTAGATTGACTGATTGATTGATTGGTGTTTTATGCTGTGCTTATTTCACTATATACATGTAAGATGCTGTGTATTCCAGCAATAATTGACACTAGTTAGCACAACCATAATTTTCCTCCAGAGCTAAGACAAGACAGCACTGCTACTCTTCAAACAATTTGCTCTTAGCCAGAGGGCCTACCCATTAGGGTAGTTAAACTACATGTAGACTCATATGAACCCCTGCATCTGACACATTTACGCAGAATTTGGTGTATGATTTTATTCCATGTAACACAAAACCTTGTTAAGTTCTTTTTTTAATCCCAGGTCAGACTGGGTCTGGTTTTACACCATATCAGTATGGCATTTACTCAACAAAGTCTACATAGGTAAACTTTAAAAAGACCCACACAAAAGTAACCTGGGATGTCTCTACCACCTATTACAACCCGGCGGACCTCTCACTGAGAAAGATTTAATCAGACCGTGGCTTTGATACCCCTTGGCCTCCGTACCTCTACAATGTAACAACCTGATGAAGCACTAAGTTCTCTTAATTAAACACTAACAGACAGGATTTGTGTGGTTAGATTGCCTTAGAATTAGACAAGGGAAAGAAAATGACTTAAATTCTAACTTAATTTAGTTTAAGGTTTAAACTTGATAAGTCCATTTAAATTAGGTGCTATCATAAGTCATCAGTCTGGCTTAGGGTTTTTTTAAAAAGAAAGCTTAACCTTATCCTTAGTAGAAATAAATTACAAATTCTTGCAAAATAAAAAAAGCTCAGAGTAGACCAAGACCTCAGTTAACAAGACAATTAAACTCGGCAGTTGTGGATGACTTCTGCACAAGAATACAAAATATCAAGGTTGATTTGCTCCATTGAAATGTAAATAAACTTTGGTTTCTTTGAAGGCAGTACGAGTTCAATCATGATGGAAACTGTTACATCCAAGTGTACTTGCTGTAGAACTTTAAATCATCTAACATAGTGATGCAGAATTTAGTGTATGGTTTTATTCCCTGTAACACAGAAATCTTTTTAATCTCTTAAACACCAATGCAGCAAAGGTGACTAACTGGTGACCGAATATACAGGTAACATTTTCTCAAAGTAAACCAAAGTCACATATCTGAGAAATGACAGGACACGCATGTTATGTTTCTATATTTTGGTTTATTACTGAAATATAGACAGGCCTGTGGTGTTGGGGAGAACGGTCAGAATGGGGTTTCCCCATGGTTATGCAAACTTAATTTAGGAGTACCTATTTATAGGTTTCCCAAAATTGTTTGTAGTCTTGCTCTAAATTTTCATTTTGCTATCTGATCTGACAAATTTTGCCATCTGATTATTAATGAAGATTGTATTTTAAAGCAATTTTGCTTTATTTTTCACAAAGTCACATTTATGTATTTAAATGCAAATGTTAGGTTATCTCATAAAATTTTAGAGGACCGATTTTAAGGTTATGCCAAAAAAGATTACAGCACAGCTCTGTTACTTGTTTCTTAACTAAAACAAATTATGACTTGTCCAATCTGGCAAATGTGGAGGGTTTGGTTGGGAGGGGGCTTCCTGTTTTCAAATTTTATCCTTTATTAGATGACATCACACCATGTTGTATGTTTATCTCTTATCCGCAATTTATAGCGATTTACCCTGTAAGCGACTAATAGTCTTCTGAGCAGCTGGCCCCAGTCAGATTTTCAGTGCTTGAGTGCCCTTTTGCTAAGGGCAGCTTGTTTGGAGATAAGCAATGCTGTCTTTACTTAGCACTGGAGGAAGATTCCAATATTAACAAAAGACTTAACATTATATGGTTGTGCTGGTGTCAACTGTTGTTGGAATTCACCAACATCATATGATTAAAATACACTTTTGAACATCGCTCAAAACATCAATCAATCAATCATAGATTATAGGGCCATGGCTCAGTGGTTAATGGGTCAAACTTCTTGGATGTACCCCTGTCAACCGTAGGTATATGAGAGAGTCCTGTCTCATGTGAGGTGACTGGCAATTGCTGGGGTGGTTTTTCTGAGGTTTCATCTCCGTTCTCCACAGCATTTCAATAAGGAAGAGTAATATGTGGACAATCTGTCTCCCTATAAATGAAAAACCTTTGAATTATACATTAAACCCCAATTAAACAAACCAAATTATAATTTAAGATGTGACTATCCTTGTTATATTTTTTAAAATCATATTACTTGAGCTGTTTGCCTTAGCTATTACATGTACATTCATTGCTTACACCATATGCTGTAAAACAAAATTTTAAAACCTTATTGCAGAAAACTATAGGACCTTATTATACAAATGTCCTCGTAACAGAGACTGCTTGTTTATCTTCGTTCTGATTGTTTCTAATTATTTTGTACAAGTCAACATGTACAAGTATCTCTCTGCATCATAAGTGGATTTGATTTAGTGGATTCAGAATATCTGTCTTAAAATGAATTTCCAGGTATTAACTTCGTTTGAAAACCGCTCATTGGATTATAATGAAATGTGGTAGACATGTTCCATTTGTCACGATGTCAGTCACTTGGGATTGAGCTTGGCACGAGTAGTAAATCCTTTACATTTGTCCGGTGACGCTACCTGTCACTACCAACCATCACATTCTATTGAATAGTGCGGAATTGAATTTTCAAAGATACACACTAAACATACTTCCCACTTTTGATGTATTTGTTAGAACTGTGGGCCTCTGGCTGTGGGCAGTTTGTTTGAAGAGTATTAAACAATGCTGTCTTTACTAAGCACTGGAAGAAGATTAACTTTCCAACATTGTGGTTGTACTTGTGTCAACTATAATTGAAATACAACGCCGTCATATAAGTGAAATATCCTTTAATATGCATGGCATAAAACACTAATCAATCAATCATGTTAGAACTGTGAGAGAAATAGTACCTATTGTTGTCAGGATGCTGAAGAGGGGGTATCGGCTAACTGACAAGATATTAGTTTTTATTGAACCGATCCTATATTTGTATTCCGAGTCATGATTTCATCCTTCAGCAAATCTATAAATCCCCTGCAGCTACGTTGTCTGCAGTCACAGCGCATGCTTTATCTTTTCTGCCAATAATATTTTGTCTAGGAGCAATTTTCTCTTGAATTGTTCACAAACAAAACCTGTATTTGCCATTTAAATTCTGATCAATATGCCGACTCCACCCCCCACATTACCTTTGTTTATGACAACTATAACAAACAAATCAGTGGCCAATGTGACTGCCTGTAACCAGGCCTTGTAATAGATGATATATGATGGTGTATCCAAAGACTGGGTAGATAAATATCTGGGTTTAATCATCTGTCTGACACAACAATGGATAATGGAGCCAGCCAATTTGACATTTAAGGCACATTATTTATTAGTTTGTACCTTAAAATGCTTATCGGACTAACAAACAGGACTCATTAGTGTTATATAGCAGTTACAATGCTTCAGTTTAGTTATGGTATATTATTTATAAACGGTTCACTTTGACTTGCTCTACCGCGTTCCAGGTCCATTAGAACAGATCTATATACCGCGTATGTGATTGACTCGTCTATAATACATGTGATATGAATAGAGCGATATGATATCCTCACAACGCTTGGGTGACGTGAACTGTTTCTGCTTTTAATCTCTGCCTAATTAAGGTGACAGGGAAATTATGCTAGACTGTTGTGTAGAGCATAAGGACACAAAGACCTTACTATGAAGAGTATATGGTTGACATTTCTGTCTAATCTATCCATGGTTGGGTGAAAAACAATCCTCAACCATTTTGTGTAATATGGTGACACTTTTTGGAGTATGGTTAATCGCTGTGAATTATCTTTTATGCCTGTCTCATTAAGCCAAGAGGAAAATTGCACTGACTTGCCTGTGTATATAATGACAACCACCTGAGGAAAGTTTGGTTGACAAAGACTAGTGCTGTGTGTCTTGACTGTTGGCACTTCAATCAAACTGCTATGTCCATTATTTATAATGAACCTTCAATTGTTTGGGACTGTATATAAACAGAGACTTGTAAAGGACCATGGAACAGCCCACATGAATAGAGTGTACAGTATGAGTGTATATATATTGAATACCACCTTTGATGGCTCCAGTTGTATTGTGTTTTACTTATAAGGTTCAGATCAGCATACTGCCACATTTGCCTGTGTTGCTGGAGATCATTATTTTTTGTTAATGTGACATGAAGCGATTTTCAAAGGGCAAGAGTATATAAAATGTGACAGAGAGAAAAATGAATGCCTATAGATATATGTTTGGAAAATGAACTTTGGTTAGTGTATTCATTGTGTTAGGCTTCTTTTTGCAATAATTCATTGGCTTTGACGTTCCCAGGAATTAACCAACCAGTGGGGCTTATTTCACAACTTAAGATGGAACACTGCGGAAGGAAACAACTTATCAAAGGGATTTGCTTTCTCGTGTTTCAACAACTGGATGTGTGCTGCAGAGTTTCGAGTTGGATTAGAACTCAACAACTCAACACTTATTGCTGCATCAGAGTTTAATACCTAGTTGTTGTAAATGTATATAATATACAACTATTACAGCTCAGTTCTGCCAATTTATAAGCATTCTACTTGTGACGGTTTTATCTGTAAGGTTATAGCCTGTGTGTCCAATGTTAAGCTCCAGGTGACTTGGTCACAGGTAATGAGGTGACAAATGATCGGTGTTGGTGTAACATACTTGTATCGTCTAACAGTTTGTGATTTTATTGAGGTACATGTATGTCACACAGACCATCTACATAAAGGTGTAATATCCACAGCTTTATTGTTCTGTTGAAGCTGTATTATATGACCAATATATTTAAAGTCTATAGTGCAGGTATCTACCATGAGAGTGGCATATAACATGAAGTTCAATACAAAATTATATCTTTGAGTGGTAATGGATCCTCTGTGCCACTTGGACTGAAATTTTGCCAAAATTAGGTTTGGATATTACAGGATTATATACCGAGATGCAACTTTAACATTATGTCATTACCTACACATGTTTTCACTGCACCAAGCCACCTGTTGCTCAATTGGATGTTTTGAAACATAGGACACCTTTCACGTGCTGACTTTCTCTGTTATATATGCATCTACATTCAACAGTTTATTGTAGCAACTGCTGCAAGTCTCCAAGAGGAGTTTGTTGAAATATTTTAACTTTTATGTCCTAATGCTCTGAAGTCACCAATGACCAGTCATGCTGAAATGTCATTCCCTGATTATGTAACTAGATTTCGACAAAAAATGGTTCAGATACGATCTAGATTCCGTGAAACAGCTCGACTTGGTCTGTATGGGGAATATTGGATCAACACAGCGTAAGTAGAACCATTCCATAATTAACACAATGTGGCCCTCTGCAGGATTCAAAATTATAAGTGCACTGGTGCACCCAGATTTCGGCTAGTGCATCCAATATTAAAATATGGACCAAAAAGTTATACCAACAAAAATATATTTTCAAAATACTTGAGCATTTATTGTAGATTGGCTCATTTGTTTGTTTGTTTGTTTGTTTTTAACCATATTGTCGATAAAAACTGTGCACCCAACACACTCCACATGTACATGTAGTGTGCATCTAATTCAAAATTGTGAGTGCACAGTGTGCACCCGACTTTTATCTTCAAAATCTACTCCTGCCCTAAGTATTATAAAATAGTTATTTGTTAAGTTTTTTGTTAAATATAATTTATCTCTGATTTTAAGTTCTTATAACATCCTTCTTAAATCCAGATATTGGATGGAAATGCAAAAGTTACAAAAATATTCTTTAAATTTTAAATAGGTGTCGCCTTTAGCTTTAACAGTAAACAGCAGGGAACAGGCATTTTAAGCAAAAGGACCTTAAGTGTACAAAAAAAATGGTATTTAGTATAAAGATTTCAGGAGTATTGGCCTTTCAGATGTCCTAAATTATTTGCATTGTTTGGTTCTTCAACTGAAGATTTGCAAATGCTAAAATCCTTTCATTGGTGTTTCGTACAGGAGGTGGTTTCTTCATCTCACAGGTCCTGCATGAAATGGAGAAAATACTATTACTACATGAACCAATCAGGACAGCGACACTGCTAATCATCAATTGTTTGTACTGATTAGGCTTTTGCACATATTATAGATACATTTAAAACTCTATCACTTGCTGTCTTGGGTCACCCTTGAGCCAAATGTTTTTATTTGACAATTTTTTTTACTGTTCTGTTACAACAGAAGTGGATTTAATTAGTATCGTATGACATATTTCACAAAATAACACTGACATGGTCACACCAACACCAACTATACCGATAGTTCATGCATTATTGACGTGAGTTATGTGAAGCCATTTAACATAGCACAGAGCTGAATAGGTTACCAGGTGTAATACCTCTGAGTATGACGTTAAACCCCAATCAATCAAACAAACAAACACACAGACAAACAGCTTTCCACACAGACCCAGTCACAAGTTTATTCACTCAAAATCAAACAACGATTTCGACGAAACTAGCTGGCATTTTGGTTCGCACATTTTTTCTCATGGCAATTGCTCATTGTTCTACATTTAATGCCTATCTTGTAATCGTTTATTGGCAATGGTGTTGATATTGGTTCCTTGATTAAGCTATAACTGTTAAACTATCTTATAAGTGAAATAGCATTAAACTTGGTATAAAACCCCACGTAGAAAAACACAAACACTTTGATAATAATACCGAAATAAACACAAAAACTTCTATTATAATACTGTACAACCGATTGGTTTCAAGCTTTCTACATGTTTTATTTCACTAAAATGAACAAATGTTTTAGAAGTCTGCTTTATTGTCTCGTATATGTGAAAGAAAAGTAAATTATGTGTCTCTAATTAATCATCGGATCTACAGAAATCCTTTCTTTAAATCCTCTGATAAAAGCACCTCCATTTCTCGAGGATTGGCAGAACAGTGTTTTCTTTTAAGTATCAAATTAAAATCTTCTTTTAGTTGTTTCTGGTCTTAATCTTTATACAGATTTTGATTGATTATCGTCAAAGTTGATTTTCAGAAGGCCAAATAAACGGTCACAGCCTTTGATACGACATAAACAACTGCAGTCTAGAATGCTCCAAATGACATGACCTAATTTACCCTGTTCTCGGTAACCGTGTTCTGTTAATCCTCGAGACAACCAGCTACTTCAGAGGATAAAAACAAAAGGATTTGTATAAATAATCACCGATCAGTGACTATTGAAACCTGTTTGTTTAAGGATATTATTCTTATAAGCAATCAATTGATTTGTATCAAATGATTTTTATCAATTAATTTAATTGATTATTAGTATGTCCTGGTATGAATTATTTATTGATATAAGCTGTTGATGCCAATTTAGGCACGTTCTGTAACTAAAGTTGATGAATGGAAGTTAGTCATTTCTCTTTAAATGACTGACGTTCTGGAGTAAGCGTCTTATGAGAACCTTCCTGTTGCTAGTACAAACCTAATGATGTGAGTTTGTCTAGAGCTGTTTCCCTGGGAGACCTGTAATCTAACTGTTCAGATCCAATTTCAACTCTTTATCCATTCCCCTGTGGCTTCGTGTATTTTTCATCAAGCGAAAAGTAGAGGGACATGACTTAATGTTGTTTCTCATGTTTAGAGGGTAGATCGTATTGTTCTAAGGTGATTACTGGTCTCATTAACTAGTATAATGCCTGGATGCTGTTTCATACAGTAACCTATGCCCACTGTTCATCATGGCGAATCATCTGGAATCCTGTAACAATAGTTAATTACTACTGCTCATCTTTTATCGATTCATTAGAAATAACAGTTACATAGTTTCTGTATTGTGTACGTGTTCGTTAGTTTAGAGTAAAATTGTTGAAAGACAATTCATAGAAAATAGTAGAGCTAGACAACCTTTAAAGGACCAGGAAATACTTGCTGGTGTACATGTAGCTCTCTTCTGGATTTAATGACTGGTGAATTAAGGAGAACATCAATTAGATTTGAAGGATTCAACTTGTCTCAATTAGATTAACAGTCCATATGGAACATAAATGAACCGTGGTATTGAACTGGCAGGAGTCTTTTGGTGATCAAGGGCTTAGACAGAGGGGTATCCACCTATCCTTTGGACACCCTGAATTGAACAATTGCCTCATTTGGACACCCTGTTTTAAGAATATTTAACATGTATGAGATAGAGAAAAAATTGGACACCCAACGGCTTAAAAAGTGAAGCAAAATGACCATTTTGGACACCATACTTTCTATTTCTGGCTAATCCCCTGGTGGTGATGTGATTTTAAAATATTTGAGGTCTTACGGTTTGTACGAAGAATTTATACAAGACAAATAATTCTGTATAGACTTTACTGAGATTATCATAATGACGTTGGAGAATAAGTGGTTTCACTCTCCTCTAACGACACACCTGGATTTAGCTAAGGGTTCTGGCTTCGAGAATTGAGACTTTTAAGGTTTTATTTTTAATGATTAGGCAATTACTTTCTAGCATGGTTGTAAAAATGCCTGAATTGTTGTCAGTGTCAAGCTAACTGATTGTCGTGGCCGCTGGTTATATAACATTGTCACATGTACACCAGGCACTTCAGAAACCTGTACAAGTCTTCTACAGGACATTATCGCCACATTGTCACAAATTATGACCACTTATGTTAAGTATTGTCGACAGCAAGGATTTGTGCCAGGCATTAACTCAGTCCAGACCAGTGAATGTGTGTGTCCAATATGATCTTACGATTGCAACGAAGACGGTCTATACAGAGTGCTATCTCAGGCCAAGTGCCCTATGACAGCATTAAGCTAAGATTTCGAGCCACTCCCACAGAGGATCTGTTCCTTGCCTGTCTCTCTACAGTAGATGGAAATCAGCTCAGGTAATTACAGGACATCTAATTTGTTTAAGAGGCTATTTTATTTTTGAATAATCATTAGTCTTATGTTTAAGTGGATGCCGAGCTCTAATATGAAACAATGTCCTATGCAGCATTTCTAGCCCACAGTCAGAATGACTGTGGGCTAGAAATGCTGCATAGGACATTATCTCATCACTCTCCGTGGTCTGTCCATCCGTCCCATAACAATTCTTGTTATCAGTATATTTCAGGAACTACTACTCCGATAACTTTCATATTTTATTCATAGC
>JAQQZZ010148251.1:0-12730 GCA_030265115.1 Mopalia vespertina | reverse complement strand
GGGGGAGAGAGAGTTGTTGGCTTAACAACCCTCTTTGTATGAACAACAGGCCTACTGATCATATACATGTGATGTCAACATTCGTTGACTCGGACAAGTGCATAGTATAGGCCTATGTATTACGCAGTGTACAATAAAGCTTCCGAGGCAGAACCAATAGTAACTTCCTGTGCGTCATGCAGATTGTGGACCACTTAGACTTGTTCAAATTCGTATATTACCAGCATCTGTATGTCACTAAAACGTTTCTCTATTATAATGCACTGAATGTTTTGTAAGCCATGAGTACAGTTTCTACAATCATCCGTTATTCCAATAGTAATACTTGTCTTGAATGTTTTGTAAAATGATTTATTCACAAACATTCAAAAATAAATCAGAATCTGAAATACCAAAGGCCAGGGTAGAATATATTAAACGAAATAATTCCTAGGCCGGTGACATCCGGTGCTTTTGAGAACAAGTAGCGGAGGGTTGGGAAGGAGCCCTTGTGCTCTTAGAGCTGACGGACAACATGCAGTCGATCTGTCTGTGATGTCTTTGTATTACGTCCTGTGATTGTCCCATATTTGTCCTGTCTTGTCTTTGTTTGTTGTTAATGGTGTCGAGGGGGGTTTCCTTCACTCAGTTGACTGGCCCACCGTCATGTCAGCTAAATAACCTTAAGTACGGCGTTAACCCGCAATCAAACAGATACAAAAACATATACTAAAGCGTTCCGGAGAAAATATCCGACATAAAGAAATGATTTCCCAAGTGTGGGTGGCTATCCATGGCAAAATCGTAGGCTTATTTGTAGCTCGTCCTTTTTTATGTTTTATATTTTTATTTGACAACATTTACAAAACCTTAAATTTTAGGAGTTTGTGACATTATTAGTATTTCCATTTGTTGGATTATTTTGAAATAATTCCATAACGCTGATGAGGAATTCCCTTTAACTTGTAAGGAATATTCCATAAATGTATTTGCAAATACTTTTTGCATCTGAGACATATTAAATCTTCTATTGCTTTAAATGTATGGAATATTTTTCTAGTGACTTATTAGAGGAATATTCAATAGCTTTTCCCTTAAGACGTTTCTGTTTTTTCAGTGTATACATGTTGCACGGCTATCTGACTGTTTAAAACGATAGTACATTTATCATCGTCTAATGCAGCAACCATTTTTCATCATTTGATAACATCTATAGCAATTATCTCCGCACTATTTGTTTACAATGCTTAGTCACGTTTTTTTTCTCAACTAAATAAAACACATTTATTAATTTTTCTTATTGGGCCACTTTTTTCGATGAATAAGATGTTTTTAAAGTATTTTTGGCAATAAAAGGCCTTCTATTTACAGTAACTAAACTAGAGAAAATAACAGATAAAAGTCCTAGGAGATTTCTTTGAAAAAGTTGACAGTCTAATAACGACCGTTTAAAAATAACATCACATGTGTCAAGATGGCGGAATTTGACGGCACAACTCCACAGGGGGCGCTTTGAAAGAGGCGAAGTAACGTACTCGCCACAACAAAAACGACACTAGGAGTGACATGAAAAATCCACCAGATATTTCAAAAGAAACGGAGCGGACAAGCGGTTGATAGACGGTGTAGTTTGTTCCCCACTGACCCGAGACGTCTAAATGTCAACAGATATCAATCTTAAAATCTGACGGAGGCAAAAACAGCACAACACTACAGAAACTGTAACACGTGTTTGATTGACACAGCATTTTGATCTCCTGTTTTATACAATAAATTTCTATTTTGAAACGAACATATTAAACATGTGCTTTAGCGAATTAAATAATTAAACGTCAAATTAATAACACATTTATGTATGACATATTTTTCAAATAACTTTGTATCTGACTTTAGATATAGGTCTAACACCTGTTGCATTTTTCGGCGCTAAAATTATTTTGTAATACATTTGAAGGAGTTGTAAAGAATGTCTTTCAATAGCCTTTATTAAAAAAATGTGTTTCTGAAAATGTATTTTTGGCGAGTTATAAGGCTGGTTGATAATTGTGCAAAAAAAATTGATTGATCGATAGGACCGATCGATTGATTGATTAATGAATTTATTGACTAATTGGTTTTATTCATCACATAAAACTCATTTTTATAAAATAAAATAAAAATACACAAACAATTGGAACGCATACAGAAGATAATTTTTGTAACCAGTAACAAATGACATCACATTTTTTTTAGAAATAAAATTCAACTCATCAGACAAATTCAGTCTAATGAGTTATCGAATAGCTTTACCATAATCTCGTAGAATATCATAAAACTGATATATTTGTTTGTGGCCTTAGGTCTGACAAATGATAAATCTAATTATTATTGTTTTCTAAGCTCTAAAAAATAAAAACAAAATGATTATAAATTATATAAAATTTCGTTATTATTATAAATCAATCATTTTCAATCGATTATAAGCTGTACCATATAATGAAACGTTAAACCATTGGAAATGTGCCCTGACTGTCAACTCATATGAACATTGTAAAGCAGCACTCATCCGGAAGTCCTCGGATGTACTGCACGCATCACCTCGGATGTAAAAAGATCGCCGCCATTACGATATGCATTTTCAACTGAAAAACATCGTTCGGAATGTGTACAGAATCCACAGTTTCCACCTGTTTTGGATTCAACACAAGTTGTTTTCCTACACTAAATTTGTATAATAAAAAGCCAAATGTAATTCACTAGGTTTATTTACGTGTGTTTACAGTGCATCCAGTAAATTGGCTTCCGACAAACAAATTGTAGGAATTTGGTGCATATTCATTCATCTATCAAAACCGAGCATAGTGATAATACCATGCCCATTAACAAGAATCTCGCGAGATTTAGCCGACTGGTAAAGCAGAATTCCGACCCGGATATGAATATTTGTATTATACCCGTGTACCAATTGTATCTTACTGTTAATATTAAGTCATGTTAAGATATTACCAATTCTCTGTATTTATGTTGCTTTTGGACTAGCCTTCTCGAAGAATAAATATCTATTTATACATTTTTTAAGGTGATATATTGTTCAGAAATTTTCAAAGCTTTTGCAAAGATAATGTCTATAACATATTTTGTATAAAACTAGCATCTGATGTTTGTAGGTCTTTTTTAAGCACTAGACTTGGTCATGTTAACGGGTGAGCGCGTTTTATGTGCAAACCGATTATCAAACATTTATTTGCCATACATTGTTCATTTGAATAAAGCATGTTCTGTCAGACGCACAGCTTCGATCTTAAATATATATGTCCTAATAGATACAGGTCTAAATCACACTGACACAGAAACATTTGGTTATTTATAAACCAATAGATTATCTTGATCTCGAGAAAATATAAATATATCTTTTTATTGTAGAGCAAAGAAAATTTGTTTGCCTTCGTCGGGGTAGGAAACCGGGCTAGCGCTCTAACCGACTGAGCTACAAAGGCTTACGGAAGAACAAACCCGAAATTCATCCAAGAAAAGGCGAATCTTTCTTTTCATGTTAATGAATTACAAGATTAAACAAGATTAAAGTTTTGTTTAAATACTCATAAGTTGTAATGTTTGTATGCATAGAGCTATACCGATCTTGGTAAAATCACTAACACGGTAAAGATGTTTAAAGGTAGGCCCATGGCCCAATTAATTGGACAAAACACCTGTAATGAATAAGAGCAAAGGTAAGCCCAAAGCCCTAGACAGAAAAGACGTTAAGAGAACATAGAATAAACCAGGTCAGATTAAAGTCTTTATCTGATTTTTAACGTCGTAGATTTATCACTAATATGATGATTTTGCATATGTTACCAAAACTTGCCAGAAAACCGGGAAGAAACCTCCCCGCAAAAAGTTGAAACCTTCCTCTTTATACAAGAAAAAAAAGTAAATACTCACAAGAACTTTCTGGATGGGGACGAAAAACAGCGAGTCTCGAAGGCGCCTTCTGGTTTTGGGGTCGGTTCGCTTTGCCGTGGTTGACGTGGTTTACGGAATCCTCTGGACAAACACTTTTGAATGCCGTTGATAATTTGTCCGAAATCTGCCGGTGATCTTAAATTCTGTAGCCAAAAAATCTGAGGTCATCGAAATCTGTGTTGTTGTGCTTTTGCAGACTTCAAGGATATTTGAAAAAATACATAGCCAAAAATATCTGATCTTGGGAAGCCGTGATGAAGTGTTTGTGGCGACGGTAAGTAGAAAGTATCGTCTGCTCGTGACCGTTAATTCTGCTTTGTAAGAGTAATTATACAATGATACGTCAATGGGAAAAGTTTGGTTGACTTTTTTGCCCCACTGTAGGAATCTATCTCCGAAGTGGCCAGCGAATTAGTCATTGGTTTTGAAGCGTCGTCTGCTTTTTGCCGCCAAAGATGGTGACCTTAATGTTCGCTTGGCAAACTCGACGGGTTTTCCTAAACTGCCTCTGTTGAATTCTGAGCCTATATTAAAACATATGAAAGAGACAATTTGGCTTATAAAGTTGAAACGTTACTCTTCTGTGGTGTTGACTGGAACTATGGGTCTCTACTCCGTCATCTCTACCCGGCAATCAATCCCGCGGGGTGATCGATAAGCCTGCCTTCATTAGCCCGAGGTAATGTCTTTGGCGAGATCCATGATGACCGCTAACTACACAGTCCCGGCTAACTTCACAATGAAAAATTACACGCGTTCAGTGGTTGCGAGTCAATAGAACGACGGAGGAAGAAGAAAATTATATACTTGGCCAAGAAATGAGCGAGTCGCAAATCAGAGATAATCGGTTCGTTGGGCTGAGAATCGGAGTAGATTGGCGTTTACCAACTTGAAACCAGCCTCTACATGAATAAAGTATAATTATAATTACGTTGATTTTTCTAACGTTTGATAATCATAAGCCATTGGAGCAATTTTCAGTAATTTCATGCCATTTTGACGTCTTAATTCTCCCATTTCCCGATAAGAGGGTTCACATTACAGATACAAATCGCCCTCGAGAAAAAATATAAAACCTGGACGAGATTCTCTTAAAAGCGCCAACATACGCGAAAAAGACCGCCTTGAACTCTTCGCTATGATATCTGACAGCATTTGACGTATACTGGTTAGAAAAAAATATTTGTTTTTTTGTTTATCAGAGACAAGACTTTAATATGAAATGCCGTAACCCAAAATGCTGAAAAATAGGACCTTGTCATCGTTATCTTGCATTAGCATTAGCACTTGCATTAGCTCTGACATCCGATAGAAAAACAAATGTCAACAAGAAACCCATACATGTGGTCTCCTACATAACAAATACAGCTGGTAAAAAATGATATATCTTTGAAACAGTTTAAGGATTTCCAGAGAAGACGCAGAAAGTTTAGCCGAACCACAAACAGAAGGAAATTAAGGAACGCGGAAATCTCGCGATAAACACAGCAACGGGATCGTTACGGGTTTTACGACTTCATGAAATTCAAATGTAATTCATTTAAAGGCTTACTCGGGCACTTTGTGAACTGGTAAAATATGGAATTGTCCAGGAAATCCCACTCCCTGTTAATCTGAGCAGGGTTCCATGCTATTGCTAAATGGTTTCACCTAGGCAATTTTGGAAGTGTTAATAGCAATCAAACTAAAAGCCTAAGCCACTCGGGCCAGATGAAATTCTCCATGTCAGAAGAGATTTTGGATTTTACAAGCTAAACCTTACGAAGCTATTTAATACGTTTTACGTGAAAATGACAAATCTGTCAAATAAAGAAAATAAAATAAGAAAAAAAGAAAGTAAAAAAGCCAAAGATAACGTAATTTGTCAAGTTCAGGACTTTGTAATACAATAAAGACTTACTGCAAATATCCTATATTTTGTTAACACAGTTGTATTGCAGAAATTCCTCAAAATACAAATACAGCACTAATGTAGCGAACCCCGCATTATTGAACCTCGGTGTATTCCGACACTTGCTTAAGGTCCTCACTTCCGCCCAATCACGCCTCTAGTACGCCCAAAGAAACACCCCTCTTTAGAAACCACCTATCTAATTTCCAGTGAAGATACAATCGACTTCTGGTATTACAAAATAACAACGACAGATCCACGTCACCAAAATCAAGTTTGATAAATTATTTTAAAATACTTGATAGATGAAACCCCAAGGGTAAAATATGAGATTTGTAGGTTTTAAATAGTTATTTTTGTAGTATAATTGATTTAGAAGTACATGAGCGAACCCTTACACTTTAATGTCTGACTGCAAGAGACTAACGGATTTGACTGGTTGGTTGGTGGGTAAATAGATTCGGTTCGGTCCATGTACATTTATACCCTAACCCACACCGAATATGTTGTTTGTTACATATTTGTCAATATTTTATATACTCGTTACATACCATGTAAATGGTCATTAACATCTCTCGAGAGGTCTGTAGATTACCCAGAACAACTCAAGACTGAGATCTTTTTAGAACTATGTCTCTTGAAGTGTATCTATAGAACAGGAGATGATTCACCGATTTTAATTAATCGACATTGTGATTACTTTTTAGAAATATATAAATGATGTTCTTAAAGCTATTGTACTTGCAATGTGGTGGTGTACTCACCACTCTAATGTACTCATAAAACGCGGTTAGAGTGTCCACTAACTAATCATACTTTAATGTACCGTTCACGGGTTCGAGTCCGCCTGCCCTCCGCAAGGTATATGTGGCTCCGGCAATGGCGGGGGTGGTTTATACTAGGTTTCCTCCAGGTTTTTCAACGTATTTAAGCAAGGAATAGTGTCAAATAGACAATCCGTCGTCATAAAAGTGATTACGACGGTAAACTCCAAACAAACAAACATGACATGTGACGAGTGTGTTTTGTTGGACACGTTATAAAAGTCCTTCCTTTATCAACTACAGACAGAATGCTAGGAACTTACTAACTTAAGTCAGATTGCAGATAGGAAAACTACTAAACAGAGATTAATGTCTGTAGAAACATTTAAAACAGAGATTAATCAAAACCCTGAGAAACTATGTGGATAAATTTAAAACCAGTAAATCCTATATAGCGGTGTTATTATGTAACACAACAGATATGTAAATATAAGACAAGAGACAAAGTGGACAGAGCTCTTAGCTGGAAGTACAAACAAGTAACATTTCGATATTTTAAATGTTGAGCTGACCGCCATTAAAACATATATCGTTTTATATATACTAGTAATTATATTATTATATAATGTATAATTTTGTGACCCAGGAAAGCAAATATTCGGAAAGTTACAATCTGAAAGGAGAAAACAAAAACAGAAACATTTCCAGATTGAGATAATAACCAGATTCTTAATTGACTTGAGCGTTAAGGGGGCAAATTTGTTTTCTTAAGTTTTAATTGGCGTTTATGCCGTTTTACATACATTTCGTACAACCAACAGTAATAGTGCATAATCGTTCGCGTGTACTAATACACTTTCTATAGTCAACACGTTCACCTCAGTCTATATTTATTCGGTAGCAAAGTCAAAGGAAAGTCGAAAAGCGCGGCAGAATTACTTAATTTTATACTAGATTATCACAGTTATCATTACGCTCAGACGAACTCGTTATTTGTAAGTCAGACAGAGTTACATACCCTAGAGGAACGCCCTCTCGAGCGCCCCCTATAATTTAAACCAGCCAGTGAAATCGCTGCTCGTTTGCTGGTCTTTTCGTTCCTCCAGGGGCTGAAGATTTACTCGTTAGCGTATAATTAACTAGTAGACTTAGACTTTGTAGTATGTCATTATTTTCTGCCGTCTCGACGTTCAAGGTCTCCCCTCCTAACTCTATAGTTATAACTGCACTCATTAGGGATTGAAACTTTTACCATAAAACACAAACACCAAACTTTTTTCTGTCTATTTTGTTGATGGATTGCATAAATACACGAAAAGATTAACATTTCAATGTCTTTATTCTGTTATACAATCACATACGCGACTCTTTCGTCGATGCGTCCATCCATCCATCCATCCATCCATCCATCCATCCATCCATCCACCCAGCCATCCATCCAGCCATCCATCCATCCATCCATCCAATATGTTTATTTTGAATAAATGAAATGCCTTTATTGTGATAATTGTGTAAATTTTAAATTCTAATTTTTAACTGTAATAATTATAATGGCTTCATTTCTTTCTATGTGTCGCATTATATATTGAAGGCCTACTGTTAAATAGAACTAAATAACGTGTCGACATTAAGCAACAGTATTCATTTTCTGTTTTGACGTCTCTTTTCATCTGCTGACTAAATTACAGTATTGCACCAAAATATATATATTAAAAGACAGATTGGGCGTGGATATGGCACTTCTCGCGAGAATTGAGAATAGAAAGGCGTGATTTTTCCCGCCCCGAGTGGCTTTGTAACAAATTATCACTGTGGCGATCTTAGTGCGCGCGAAGAGGTTCAACTGAATGAGGAAATAAGATACTCTCCAATCTATAGCCTCAAACCATCAGGTATAACGTCGCGTGATAAAAACCCGCTAGACTCAGAAAGAAATGCCAAAGCCTCTTCGATCCGGCCATTACGTTAATTTGGGCTGACAATATTATAGGAAATTACCGGTTTTTGATGAAGGGAAATAAAGGGTCTGAGCCGCTTGGAATGAACCATCGCGACTCAACGACCGCCATCTTGAATTTAGCCTGGTCGCTTGTTCAGGATAACAAGCACTCTTCGCTATATTTATGGCGCTCTAATGACACTTAATAATTATGGATTTCTATTGATTTTCGCCGATAATCTTCATCATGGCTCTACGGGCTGCCCGTTAAGAACACTTTAATAGACCGATTCCCATCGCTTTTCAATCCGTCTTGGGGCACTCTGTCTCGTCTTTTAACCATCGCAAACAACACACGCGGGGTCCCAGGGGGCTTAAAAAAACTTCTACCAATTTATTGTACAGACAAACATGTTGTTACTCAATCTTTAACTAAAATGCAACAGATTTTTAAATTATTACTTTTGTGGATTTACATAACCAATTAACGTGAATTACAGACGAGTACTTGATTGTTTTTATTTATTTAGCTTTTAACATAGGCCCTAATTATTTTCCTCCAATATAAAATGGTTATGAACATGCATTATCATTATTAATTATCTTTGTTGTCTGTTAAAAATCACAATTCTGTGACCAAGCCAAGGAAATAAGGAAATATTATTTATACCTACTCTTATTTTTCTATGAATTGAATCACATCTTTATCAGTTCTGTTAGTGGGTCAACGGATTTGTATAGCTTGAATTAAATCAAATTCAAATGTATTTATGATGTATTTCTTTCTTTCTGGAGTTGAACTACCAGTATAAGTAAATTTTCAGATTTATTTTATTTCTGAAGAAAATATTGCATAATTGTTTTAAACACGTTTTCATATGCATGTATTTATTTAAACAATGTAATAAACGGACATTTCGTCATGATCGAGGTTTGGTAGATGTCGTTACTTAACGCTACATTTCACGAAGATATTAAATCCTTTTTTTGAAATCATTCACCCTTTACAGTAAAGGATGGAAAGAATATGCATAACACCGTGTTTATTTGGCTTTGGAGTTTCAAAAACCCCTTAATGAACCTCTGGAAGTAGAGAAAAGCACTCAGTTTTATGAATGTTCGCCGTCAAAGCGGTCGACTGCGGGTAGTTAGTCTGCTTCCGCGCTTTCACTCAGAACAAATCGCGAGTCGTTTTTCTCAGCAGAACGGCCGGTTAGCGAGAGAGGAATCGGGCTTATTACGCTCCCGATTATCCGCGATAAAGCAGGCGATATAATGCCGCATAATACCTCACCGGTTTCCGATAGCTCGGCGTTTTCTTGTCGTGGAGTCTTCGATAAAAGTCAGCCGACGCGAGGTAAAGCTCCTTGTTTTGATTGACAAAGATTGCTTGTAATTGCCATCAATTGAGACTGCCACCATTATGCTGAAACCGTTTGATAGCAGTTCAGACAAGATCTCTAAAGCAGTAGAAAAAAATAGGACAAAAAGCCCAATCCGTCACGTCAACCTACCATCTGCGTTTTAAGTGGAATCCGACTATATGTCACCGAAGACCGTCATGGAGAACCAATTGGTTTACACAGTCAAGACAAATACTTACCGCTAGGTGGTGCGAGCGGTTGGTGGGAGATTCCTGGTACTCTCAGAGCTTAGGGCAACACGAAGCCGATCTGTTTTTGGTGTCTTTGTTTTTGGCGTGTTGTGATTGACCTGTCTTGTCATTGCTTGATGCCGTACTGGCGTCTACGGTGTTTGGTTGACGCGCCGTCACCTGAGTGAAATAACCCTTACGATTGGCAGAAATTCCTACCAAACAAAGAAACCGATAGATGAGTAATTTCCCGTCGATAAAGTCTTTTGTTTATTTGATTTGGGTTTAACACCATATTTAAGGTTATTTAGCTCATATATAACGGTGTGCCAGCTCATTTGGGTAAAGGAAACCACCCTCGAAACCACCGGCAACAAACAATGACAAAAAGGACAAACACAGGACAAAATACTTAAGACATCACAAACAGATCAGCTATATATGTTGCCCCTTAGCTCTGAGAGCACCAGGGCAACAGGAAACCTCCTCCCAGCCCTTCGCGTCGATAAAGTCAGGGGAAGCTAGGTAAAGCACCTTGTTTTGATTAACAAAGATAAACTGTAATTGCCATCGATTACTGTTGCCACCGTTACACTGAAATTGTTTGATCAATAGAGCTCGGACAAGAACGTTAAAAACACAATTCAGACAAAAACAAAAATAGCTAAGGGTAAGGTGTTTTTAACATAGTCAGAATGCTTTTTCTCAATAGCACTGGAGGAACATTAATTTTCCAACCATGTTAAACACTTTACATTAAATGTCTGTGCTCCTGCAGCTATGTGTTGTAAGAGGACACCGACGTCAGGTGAGTATAATACCCTTTGGCATAGCCTTCAACAGCAATCAACCAACCAATGAATCAATCAATCAATCAATAACAAAAATCAATCAATCAATGAATGAATCTAGCAATGAATCAACAACAATGAAACAATAAATGAACCAATAAATAAATCAACGAATCAATAACAACAATGAACCAATAAATGAACAAATCAATCAATCAATCAATAACAAACATCAATGAATCAATGAATGAATCTATCAATGAATCAACAACAACAATGAAACAATAAATGAACCAATCAATAAATAAATCAACGAATCAATAACAACAATGAACCAATAAATGAACAAATCAATGAATCAATCAACGAATCAATAACAACAATGAACCAATAAATGAACAAATCAATCAATGAAGCAATAACAACAATGAACCAATAAATGAACAAATCAATGAATCAATCAATGAAGCAATAACAACAATGAACCAATAAATGAACAAATCAATGAATCAATAACAACAATGAACCAAAAAATGAACAAATCAATGAAGCAATGACAACAATGAACACATCAATGAATGAATCTATAATTGAATCAATAACAACAATGAACCAATCAATAAATCAATCAACGAATCAATGACAACAATGAACCAATAAATGAATCAATTAATCAATCAGTCCGTTAGTCAGGGTGAGTCAGTCAGGATCGATAAGTCAGCCAAAACGTTCACTGTGTTGTGTCAATTGATTTAGATAAGAGTTTTATATGACGCTAGCAATATACGACATTTACTATCACTGTGGAAACTGTTTACAGCTACTCCTTGTCTCGGCCTTGTCTGTTGTAAGCAGTGATGTGACGTCATGAGATAAATGGAATGGATAGAAGTCCAATGTTGTCATTTGTGTTGATAATCAAAGTTAATCAATCAAAAGACGGGGAATGTTACCACACCTCATTTGATAAAAAGAAATGAAACGGATAATTGTTAACTAAAAATATATACAAAATACATTATAGATATACTTGGATTTGTTTACGGGTAATTTGGCAGTGTACAACTTTCGATATTAGCTGACTTGTTTAGATGCATAGTTCTGTATCTCGTATAGTCTGTTATATCATTTAGCCTTATTTAGAGATACAGAGTGAGAATGTTCATAACTGTGTGAGTTCAAGTGTGTGTCCGTTCATGCCAAACGCCACCTGAAATCATTCAGTAGCCTTGTTAACAATGAGGAAATACGCTCCAAGTATATGTTGCCAACCCGCCATTACTCTCTCTCTTTCTCCGAGAATGTAAACTTTTAGAGGAAAGACCAGTCCCTTTTTTTACACACAAAAAGGTATATTTACCTCACGCAAAGATACATATTTGATTCGGTGGGGATATTAAACCTGTATTAAAACCAGAATGTCTTCTCAATTCAGGTTTTGAGCTCGGCATCGAAATCTGGTGCAGAGCGATAACACAGTTCGGACCGTTTAAACGCTGTAGCTAGCTGGCGTGAAATCCTTTTTGAAGTTCTTCAAAGGGATCAGTTTTCTGAATCCAAAGAGTTCCTAAAGGGGAGTTAATCGAGCACATACGTGTGAGGGCGTGCAGCTGAAATCATAGTAACGTAATATATACACTATAAAAGGTATACCTTACGAAAGTAAGCGACAAGTCTTACTCTAAAAACAGTGATCATTCAGTTCTTTTGTGACATATCTTTATGTGATCTATAAAGAAAAAAATGTAGCCCATGCCTTCAGAAGCCGCGCCAGTTGGAGAAATATGTGGGTACTAAAATTTAGGAGCCCCCCCCCCCCCTGATGCG
>JAQQZZ010148240.1:0-12731 GCA_030265115.1 Mopalia vespertina | reverse complement strand
AGTGATTGCCTTAGATCTAAATATAGCGACAAACAAAACACGGGGAGCATTTTTGAGATCTGATTTTAATTAGATTGGGATTCCACGCTGAGTACCCCAAAACAGAACATTATATTTCTTCATAATTGAATACTGATTCACATTGAGAGTGCTTTCTTTGACCCCTTGAGATGGCACACAATCATATGTGTAAACTTGAGTACAGTGTAATACCCGAAATATAAATTCAACTCGTTATGAAACCTTTATACTTTTCTTTAAAGAAATAACAATATTTATTTATAAACTTACTGGTTTTTTTTTCTTAATGGACAGGTCTGGTGCACCTGATAATTACCTGTCCACATTCCCCGTTCCATCAGTCAGCCAGGAACTAGATTGTTCCTCCTACAGGATTGAGGGCATGCTTTCAACCTCAACCATTCAAAATGTTTTACAAATATTACGGTGAGTTTATACTGTATTGCCAGGTAATTTGTGTCTGTTTGAATAGACTGATGTCAACAAGTTTGGTCCAATATAGGACTGTAAATACTAGTTTTGTGTACTGTATATATTTTTATGAGAGAGAGAGGAAATTTTTTTCTCATACCTGTATATTCATACATGTATATAAGAGAAGTGTCAGTATGTTTTGTGTTATAGAATTGGTATGTATTCCCCAAAGAATTATTCTGTACAAGTCTAGCCATATCATCCATACGTATACAGTGATTTGTGGGAACTTTCTGTTGCTTGAAAGGGTGATTAGTCATCCCTGGTGCTCTCAGGAGTTAGGGAGCAACATGAAGCTGGTCCGTTGTTGGGTCTAGCACTGTACATTTCTTGAACCATACAATATAAACTGTGCACTGAATCTTGTGTTCTCTGGCCTGCTAAATGTTGTCGGAATGCTACATTGTGTATACACTTCAGTACTGGCAGCAGTTTTCATATTGTCTGATCATTTCTACTGCATTGCAAAAAGTTCCAAGGTAATAATTGACAATGGTATTGTTAAAAATTACAATAAGTCCCATTTCTAAATAATCTTTTTTTCTTCATATCTGATGAAATCGTACATAGATTCAAATACTCATTAAATAAATCACGTTTTCCTTTACATATTCTGTTTCAGTGACCATGTGATGTCTTCCAGCTCTATTCCCTGGGCAGCCATTACAGTTCATGGGTTTTCAGACAGTCCAGTGTCATGGTTACGGAGAGAACATGGATACCAAAACTGTGGAGAAAATCTCTTCACATTCCTTATTTTCAGGAATGAGGAGTACTGGTTGTTCTCAGCTGTAGACTCCACTGATGTTTGTCCATAGGAATCTCAATTCAATGTCTTTTTTTATAACTGTTGATGTCAGGAATAATAAATACAGAAAATCTAGATTTCTTTGCCGTTATTTTCTGTAACCAGTTAGGTACATGTAGGGTGTTTACCACGTTGGAAGATCAGTTGATGAAAGCAGAGCTTCACATTTACGAAGCATGAACTTAATAGTTTACACCTCTCACTGATCAACTATTCAAGCTGATTCAGCCCTGTGCTGTTTGATTGGGGTTTAAAGTCATACTCAAGGGTATTTCATTTATATGATAATGTGCCAGCCCAATGGGTGAAGGAAACCACTGGCAACAAAGAAAGACAAGAAGGGACAAATACAGGACAGTAACCAGATGCAATACAGACGACACAAAACAGATCGGCTTCCTGTTCCCCTTTAACTCTGAGAGCACCAGGGCAACATGAAGCTCCCTCCAGCCACCCGCGTGGGTCAGTCAAATGGGTGAAGGAAACCACTGCAACATAAAATACAAGACAAACTCCGCTAAACTGTATATTCAACTGTGGGCTTCCTCCAAATCGACAAAATAAATATGCACGACTGCATTTCACAGCTAAAACTTTAATGTATTACATATCCCTAAATTGAGAAAAAAAATCTGGGTGAACACTCAATAGGAAATTCTGAGTATGCATAATGTAATCTCTGTTTTATCAAACGCTGAATGGGAGTTTCTTTGTTTTTCTTGACTCGATTTTCGCTTACTTTTTGTTATGAATTTAATTTGTGCAAATAAATTTCAGTTAACTTAAAGTGGACCTAATAAACTAATAAAGTTGACAACTTGTTTATTTAATAGTAAGAACGGGTCCTAATATAAACTTGTTTTGTTGTATTGTATTGGTACATAACGAACTGCAGCCGTCTGTTGTATTGGCCCACAGAAGACCGTGAGACGAGGTACCAGCGAGGACAAGGGTTAATCTAGTGTTGCCTGCATTTTGTTTTGTCGGTACAGATGTATATTGACTACAAGTATCAATATCGTGTGTTCTTTCCAGGATAATTGGTTAAAAGATGTGAAAGTTAAGGACTGGCTTTTTACAAATGTAGACAAGAACAAAGCAATGTGTGTATCGTGTAAAAATGTCCTTGGTATTCGGAAGCAGCCCTCACTTCCCATATTAGAGGACAAAAACATCAACTTTACATTTCAGAGACAATTACCAACCCTCTTGGTATAGTTTCCAGCTCTCTTTGATCAATTATTCAAGCGGATTGTAAATCACTCCCCTTGGTAAAGTTTCCAGCGCTCTTTGATCAATTATTCAAGCTGATTGTAAATCGCCCCCTTGGTAAAGTTTCCTGCTCTCTTTGATCAATTATTCAAGCTGATTGTAAATCGCCCCCTTGGTAAAGTTTCCAGCTCTCTTTGATCAATTATTAAAGCTGATTGTAAATCGCTCCCCTTGGTAAAGTTTCCAGCTTTCATTGATCAATTATTCAAGCTGATTGTAAATCACCCCCCTTGGTAAAGTTTCCAGCTCTCTTTGATCAATTATTCAAGCCGATTGTAAATCACTCCCCTTGGTGATAAAATAATAATTCTGAAGCCCACCAGGTGAGCAAGTTTCAACTCTGATCATTGAAATCAGACGATATTGCCCTTCAAATGCGGTTCATTTGGCACACTGCCGTGACCATATAGAGTTACTAATTTCGAACTGTATATACCCTACCTGGTGTATTCTGGAGTATTTTGTACACATAATTTATGTGAAATACACCAATAGACCATCAAAATACACACAGAAAATCTGAGATACAGGTAACTTAATTTTTTGGGTACAAATGTTCTATGGGCTTAAACATGTGCATCGGCATATACCATTTTCCGCCTGTCCTTTTGAAAACCAATATTCAGATTCCTAATTAACCTGATAAATGTATCCCATTTGACATGATGTCACATGGGATAGAGATTCATATTTTGCCTACAAAAAGTGCAAATGGATGCCAAAATTAACACATGTTTTCTAGCTGGACACTTGAAAACTAATAACTCTTACCAAACATATTTATAGTAAAAGGATGTGGCAAGCGATTGCATAGGATTAAGCTTGGCCTAGGTCTGCTCTTTTAGTGCCATATGATGAAAAAGTTGGTTTTGATTGGTTGAAAATTGCCTATATTATAACCAAGCTCTTTAGTACAGATGCCTCAAAATATGACTATAAAGTTGAGTGATAATTCAACATTTACATACATGTTTTCAATAAATTTGCCTCTTCTTTCTGTTGTGCGTGATTGGGGGTTGATAAGCCATGGTTTGATAACAAATATGGTCAATTTGACAAAGTTCCGAATCATTAAGCAAGATGTTTACAGAGAAGTATCTGTGCATCAGATGCATTCACAGGACTGATCTCAAGTTGTTACACATAATTTTAGACATAAATTTGCATAAAACTGGTGTACGGGTGAGCACACATATGCAAGTTTTAACAGGATTAGCTGTATGGTAATAGACCTAGGACCCAGACAAAACAGATAAGCTGTATGTTAATAGAGATATGGCCCAGACAAAACAGACGAATTGCTGGTAAGATATATGGCCCAGAAAAAACAAACGAATTGCTGGTATTATGGCCATCAAATCAAATTCTGTCAGATATATTGAGCAAATTTGCATTATTTTCTAGATGCAAATGTATGTAAGTGTCTGTCATTTGTAAAATAATTTGTTTGATGGAGCCATCATGAGGGATTAATGCTGTACCTTAACTACTGTCCCTGATATGACAGTGTGCCAGTCCGATAGGTGAACCTAACAACACAAGACATTACTGGTAACAAGGGACAAAGTACACCAATAAAAACGATAATAGATTGGCTGAACTGAATTCCATCAACCAGAAACTCCTGCTACTCACAATTCTAACTCTGGACATTGGACCAGAAGAAATCTGTTCGATGTACTACCGAAAGGAAAAACTTATTGCTATAACTCCCCCTATCGATATATAGGACCTAGGCCTATATAATTATCACATGTACATTGTACTGAATGTTAACACTTTGTATTGAGAAAAAACAACATTTCAAGGTTATGTCATAGATCATTTAATTAACCTCATAAAACTTTGAATGAATTTTAAAATATTACATACTAGTTAAAAATAATCTTAAAAATTGAGTTGATTAAAACATGACAAAAGTTGTCAATGGTTGCCTTTTAACAATATGCTGATCTAGTGATTAAAACAATACAACTGACAATATAAAACAATGAATTTTTATATCATATAATAATAATAATAAAACAGAAACAAAATGGTGAAAACGATAACTAAGCAGGTGCAGGGCTCCGTAGACCTCGTGGTTGTCTCTCTCTTTCAGCCAGCACAAAATAATTACGTGCTTGAGATGGAATACATGTTAAATGTTTTGGTAATGGCACAGAGGCTAGACCTCTTTTCCCTAAGTTCCGTAGTCCTTCCAATACATTACTCCCTTCAAATTTCACACGACATCTAAAAGGTTTTGGGTCCATACCATTGAGATATTCCTTTTCTAACGTTGGTAATAATTTGTCAAGCTTTGAGATGTTCAGGTTAGATTTATCTTGTACAATACTAAATCCACGGAAATGAGTCTCCAGCTGGAAAACAAAACAACAGAATTTAATGGAAGAAATAATGGAAGATTGCCTGTACAATTCAAACTGTAACTTTCAAGTCACTATCAATTTGTATTGAATTAGAATTATATGTGTGGTTCAGTTTGTTTGACTGGGGTATATTTAGCTCATATAACGGTGTGACAGCCCAATAGGTGAACCAATCCACCTTAGTTGTTACTAATAAACAATGACAAGACACAACTTCCAAAAGAAATTCCCCAAAAACGATGGACTTGAAGAATCCCCTTAGCAATGACTGTACAGTCTTTAGAAGCCAACTAATTTTAACAGAACTACATGTATATACTAGGCTTAGCTCAGTCGGTAGAGTTGTTGGGCCTGTAACCCAAAGTTCCCAGGTTGGAATCCCGGTGGAGGCAACCTTGTTTGCCTGTTTGATTGGGGTTTAACATCGTACTCAAGGGTATTTCACTTATATGACGACGGATTGTCCACTTCACACTGTTCCTTGCCTTACTGGTGACGAAAACCAGTGGGTAAGGTCACGGGGACCAGTAGGTTATGTCATGAAGAGCAGTGGGTTATATCACGGTGACCAGTAGGTTATGTCACGGAGACCAGTGGGTTAGGTCACGGGGATCAGTAGGTTATGTCAAGGAGACCACTGGGTTAGGTCACGGAGACCAGTGGGTTATGTCACGGAGACCAGTGGGTTAGGCCATGGGGGCAGTAGGTTAGGTCACGGGGACCATTTGCTTATGTCACGAGGACCAGTAGGTTAGGTCACGAGGACCAGTAGTTCAGGTCAGGAGGACCAGTAGTTTATGTCACCGAGACCGATGGATTGTCACGGAGAGAGGTGGGTTGTGTCACGCATAGAGATATAAAATGTTACCGGGATTTATACATTGAATACATCCTAAGGCCTTTATTGGGGGGATAAAATGTAATGTCATGTAGGACTGTAAGACAATCGATGGCAATGTGGTTTTAATCTGAAAACCGGTCATTAGGGAGCTTTCCTTCATCCATTTGGCGGAAACAATGTCACCTTTCAGCATCACCTCTACCTTTACCTACATATGATGAATTCTTTTTCACACACATTGAACAGTAATTCTCATCACCCGCAAATAAATATTTTATTTAACATAAGTTGAAAATAATTTCACATGACTTTTTAAAAACAATTACACATGTAAAATAGCATTTCACATATATGATTTTTTTCACATGTGACGAAAAAAACATTCACATATGTAACATTATTTTCAACATATGTAAAGTAAATTATGTATCTTCAATATGTAGAAAATAATTTTATTTCTGTGAAATACTATTCAACATGTGAACAAGAATTCAACACATAAAGTAAATTTCATTTAACAAACACGGAAATCGAAATAAGGGGAGCGTCACTTTTGCCATGATTATTTTTGATAGTTGTCGTGGTAGCGTTTTAGGTCAGGGGAGGTAACTTTGAACTAGAGAGATTCACTAGAGAAAAATCATTTAAGTTCTTTATGGTCGATTCGTGGAAGACGATTTTTCTAAACCCATTATCACGCAAAATAGGTCTAAACATTATTAATATATTTATTTTTGAAAATTTTGGATTACAAATATGTAACGGGTGAAGGTCCAAAATATTTTTGCAACATTGAAATTGAATTAATATGTTGACAGAAATAAATAGTGCATTTTGTTTTTCTTTTTTTCCAGGATGTAATTCTATAATACCAAATAAATTTGTTAATTTAATAGAATAGCCATTGAACTAAAAAAAATGTGCCTCATTTCTCGACTTTTTATGTCTAACCTGAGGAAATGATAAGTCAATTTAAGCTCTATGGAGACATTTGGTTTAATACACATGTTACTTCATTCGCCACTGCAACTAACCTGAACATACGACACAAAGTCCCAAAGCATAAAGTCAGCTGTGATAATCCTATTAATCTCCAATACCTTGTCCAGGACTAAATATAGGACTCAAATTTAACTTGTGTAATTTTTATCTCGAAGTTTATTTTCACTATCCTTAACTTTGAACATATGGTAAAAAAGATCTATTTAAAAAGAAACTCTAAAAAAAAAAACCCAGGAAAAAAATAAGAATTAATGGAGAAACAACTTCAAGCTGACGATTGTTGAAAGGTGAATTTTATTCAACTGTGTCATCAATCAGAAAGGTCGTTGCTATTACAGTTCAACTAATTAAACCTAAATCCGTTTTCGCAAAGTCAAAATGTATTGGATGCCATCTTTGATCTATCCAGAGAAAATTAAGTTGAATATCCTTAACAATGTCAATTTGATTGACAAGAGAAAACACTCATCCATAATGACTGGCGTTTTAAGATCATTAGCATTTGTTTAATCGAATCACGACAAGCCAGCCCAAATGATACAAAGCTAACCCAGGAAAGAGTAAAACATTAGCACATTTCTTTGAACAGACGCTCGCTTGTCCTCACGGGGTCATCTCAGGTCACATTTCTCCGAGCTTCGGTTCGTGGCGGAGAGCCCGTTTACAGAGGTCCCTGGAGATACTCTAAATAATCCGATAGAAGCGCTGGCGCCCGAAAGCGCGGCAGTCGTTGAGAATGTCGTGTCCAGCACGGCATCTATTGACCCATCTTGTCAAAAAAGATTAATGAGAAAAGACAGATTCCGGGCTCTTCTGCCGCTTCCTAGCTTAATCTCTTCCACGCCAGTGGTCACAATTTTATTTCCTCCCTTAGAAATCTTTGTCACTGAATATCTAATAGCTTTAGGGAGAATAAAGTCTGCTGTCAAAACGGCCCGCCTTGCCATCTGCATACGAGATGCCGTCATGACGAAGTGCTGGCATCATTTCCCAAGTGAATTTTTATCTGTACAGATCGTCTTTGGTATGGCTGCCACTAATTAACAGTTCATGTAAACGGCCTGGCCTCAGGACACAAGTCGGCAGAGGAGGACAAAGTCGGCTTTGTCCCCACAATTAATACAATGCTTTATTATATAATCCAGGCATGACGTGTTCATAACTATTTTTACTTGTGCGATAACGCGTGAAAATAAAACACCATATCAACAAAAAAGCACAGCATGTATACAAAATGGTTTCTAGAACTTCGGGTAAATACCTTTTTCGCTGCATTCATTTTTTTTATATCAACTTAAAAGATAGTTTTTATATATTGAATAAATTAAGAAAAAGAAAATTAATACTTTTATTATTTATTTCAGGTTTTGAAATTCAGGGTAGGCTACACAGCACATAATAAAATCACAAACTAAAATAACTTTCCGAAAGTCATTATTTAAATAAATTATTCTCTGAACAGTATTCATGTAGTGAATTGTTTATTTGCATCGATTGATGAACTGGGTTTTTTTGTCATGCCACACTCGGAGTTATTTCCGCTATGATACCTACCGTGTGCCTCATGAACTATTTGTACAGAATTTTTTTTTTTTGAAAATACCTTTCCCAAGAAAACATACTTTTACAGTATAAAATGATACCAATTTGGCTAGTTTTTGGTTTGTAACGTTTCCCAATTCCATAATGGTGAAAAATAATTTTTGTGATTGCTGGAATGACCAACTGTGATTCCCCAGATGCACACTGTCAGTCTGTGGGACTCGGACCTGTGAGAAAGATCAATATGTTTGTTTGGTATTTAGCATCATACTCAAGGGTATTTCCCTCATATGATGACAGACTGTCCAATTCTCATTCTGCATTCCTTAAATACAGTGGAAACCATGAGGAATCATGGGAAAAACCCACCCCCGTGATAGCCTGAGCCACATCATGCAACCCCCTCATATATATACTTGGTAGACAAAGGGGCTCAAACCTGTGAATGGTATATCGAAGGAGGATCAGTGATCCAACATGTTAACCACTGAACCACAGCTGTAGTAACATCGAAGGAGAACAAACCCTTGATTGATTGATTGGTGTTTTACACCGCACTTAGGTGTATTTCACTTATATGAAGGCAGTGTATTCCAACACAAATTGACACTAGCATAATCAAGATGTGAAGCGTTTAAGCAATGTTGGAAAGTTAATTTTCCTCCAGTGCTAAGTAAAGACAGCATTGCTTCCCTGACCTATGAAGATGAATTAGTCAGGGACATGCAATTCTGTTGTCAATGGTTATCACACGATTTTGAATCCAAGTGGTTTACAAATATGACTAAGAGCAAGTACATAAACATAAATCTGACAAATATTTTACTTTAGTATTTAATATTTATTAAGACGTTCAGTACAATTCTTTCATAGGCATAAATAGTTATTTATTTTTTAAAAATACAATAAAGTTTAATATAAATAAAACAAACTTATATTTGACAAACTATCTGACTATTTCCTTTTTGCTATTACGCCGCTTCATGAAATTATTCAACTACATTGTTTAATGCACATGAACAAAACCAAATCCATGTTATTTACAAAAATAATCAATTAATGAAATGAAATCACATGCAGATGATTTGAGGATTGGACAGGAGCATGGTTTATATAACTAAAAGGTTGCATGAATGCAGCTTTATTGGTATATTAAGGTTTCTGGTATATACAGGGAACAGTATATCACCTCTGGTATATTAATTGGCCACTATTCTTAGTAGGTTTCTGGTATATTTAGTGACTGTATACTCAAGTTTATGGTATATCAAGTGGACAGTTTAATAAATTTTCTGATATATTTTGTGAAATGATACTAAATTTACTGACATTTCCAGTGGACTGCATACTCAATTTTCTGATATTTTTAGTAGACTGAATTCTCTTACTAAGGTATCTTGTATATTAATATATTTAGCAGACCGTGTACTCAATTTTCTTGTACAATTTTTTGAGACTTTAAATGGACTGCATACTTTTATCAGGTTTCTGGAATATTATATGACGTTTCTCAGAGTTTTTGTACATAAAGTGGATGGTATATTCAATTTCCTGGTATATTTAGAATTGAACTACAGTGATTTTATATGTGGATTCCCACAATACATTCATCAAGTCATATCACTAAATCTACATTCTGACAAAAGTGAAAAATATGCATGGTGCAGTTGTAATCCATCCAACAAAACATTCCAAATGGCTTAAATATCAAATCAATATTTTGATCAGCTCTAATAAAGTATTGGTAATAAGCCATTTTTTATTTTTTTTGTGTGAAGTGGAAAATGAAATGTGTGATTAAAACACACTTTCACGACGACCCAGAGCTTTGCTAATACGACTGGACAGTGTTTTATCTTAATAATATGAATTTTTAAAAAAATAACAATACTTTTTATGCTAAGATAAAAACTTTTTGGACATTTCTGTGTTAAAAAGAGTTTGCTTTGAAAACAGAATTATACAGCAGGCTTTGTATAAACACAATATTTATTTGTTTGGCATTCCAGTCAGCTACTGATTTTCAGCATTCAATTTCAATACTTTTAAAACAACTGAAAACATGTCAAAATATTTATCTGAAAAAGAAAGTTTATAAGAAGTAATAGTTGAGCAAAAAAATAAAAAATTTAAATGATTTTTTAAATTTATTGAATTGATTGGAGTTTAACCTCATATTCAAAAGTATTTTAAAATATGAAATTTTAAAAGAAATATAATATTCCATGGATACAATTACATAAGTGTTGTTTGTAAATAACTCTTATCAAATTGGACATTATTTTTAATGGTTAATCTTTTGGGAGGCCAAGTTCCCAGGACCAGTGACACATTTTAACTATGCTACCATAAGTTTATAACATCAGTCTGTGTTAGGAAATATATATACTAGTATGTCACCAAACATTGGTGGTCTTCTGGTGGGATTTGATATTTTTATTTTATATATTTCAAACACAACATATGCAATTTTTAAAATCATATTTATATAGAATACTCTAGGTAAGGAGTATTTTTCAGAAGTCTCAATATAGGTGGAAATACTGAGCCTTCAAATCTGCATTTTTATTTTCTATTATTTCTATATATCAATTAGCTTTTCGGCAAATCTACAAGAAGCAATAATATAATTTTTATTGTGAAAACTGTGCTGCCAGTAATTTGTAAATAGTAATGATGATCTAAGAGCGAACTTCACCAATATATTTACATACAATATTTCAGTCAGTCATTTTTATGAAAGGATTTGTTTGTTTAATTGGGGTTTCACGCCATACTTCATATATAAAATGAAGGTGTGCAGAATTTGATTACAAATAAACTTTTTGTGTCATTTATTAAGTCAAATTGAGTTATCTATACAGGATTACTTTACATTTTCTATACTGATATCTCAAAATGTGGATGACATTATAGAAGGTGTTCATATCTAGGCATGTGATAAGTAACACTTATCAGCACATTTTATGGTGTGGTTAGGTGCGCAAGAGCAATTGCACTACTTAAAAATGACCGACAAGCTTAGCACCACTAAAATCTCTATATATTTACAAACATATTTACAGGACTGTATATATTAGTGCAGGAGTTTAAAGATACTATTTTGTGAAGCACTTCTACCAGACACCGTTTTCTGTCGTTTAGCACACGGAGGTTGAGATCCACTGGGAGTTCCAATATTGGGGCGCTTCATAGCGGGTTTCATCTGGGAATAACAAAAACATCATATTTGGGTTAATCATTGTTTAAAAAGAAAATACAATTCCAGAATACATTACGGTTGGAAGATTTACAAGCTGTGGTGTCTGTACATATATATTTACAGTAAAAGATTTTTAAATAAAAGAAATAATTCATGGAAGCAAGTCGGTGATGGCCATTTGGTATACAAAATTGTGAGGGACAGTTTGTTTTTTTTTTAAATTAAAAGTTGATTGATCAATGGATTTGTGTTTAACACTTTGTTTAGGAAAATTTCATTCATGTAACTGAGATGTATTTCAACAATAGCTTCCCTGATTTAGCCAAAAAAGTGCAGCATTTCACTCTGCTGGTTTGAAACATACTGCCTTTAGAGAGAGGACTCATTAAAATTTGAAGTCACTGTTCATTATTCCTAGCACAGATACTTTCAACCAAACAAATATATTTTATGTTTGATTGAGATTTAGTTTTGTATAATCTGTACTGTAGTTTTTTTTTTTACAAAAATGTGGTGATGCAAGACCAATTGGTGACGGAAATCTCCACCAACATGAACAGCAACAGTGAAAACAAAAAAGAAAACAATATGAAATACTACAGGGTGCAAAGCAACAAGGTGTGTAAATTTTACAGCATTCCTTCCAACTCCCCATCCCAAGCATTATAAACATGATAAATGGTAACAAAACAAGATAGATGTAATGTACTCTCATTGTGCATCAAATACACAGAAATCCTTTCTTAATATCCTCTGATAAAAGCATGCCAATTTCTTGAGGATTGCCAGAACCGGGTTTAATTTTAAACATCCAATTAAAATCCTGGATTATTTAGTTGTTTCTAGTTAAAATATTCATACAGCTTTTGATTGGTTATTAACCAAATTTTTTTTTCAGACAGCCAATTAAACGGCTGGGAATATAGATACGTGTTAACAATTGCAGTCTGGAATGCCCCAAATGGCAGGACCTAATTTTCCCTGTTCTCAGTAAATTTGTTCTGCCAGTACTTAAGAGGACCAGAGACTCATTATAAAGTCAACAGTTAAAAACAAAAGGATTTGTATAAATAGTTGCTGATCAGTGACCATAGATGTAAAGTGCAGAATCGTTAAGTTACATGCCCCAATGAGTGTCCGACCCAGCACCTTAAAGGATAGACACTATCAATTGAGCATCACAATAAAATGACAAAA